>JAQZBX010114366.1:0-10020 GCA_029593785.1 Cabassous unicinctus
TCTCAGTGAGATACCATTTTACATCCTCTACAAAGTTACTACTGAAAACAGTAGAAAATTACAAGTATTGAAGAGGATATGGAGAAATAGGAACATCTACTCATTGTGGTGACAATGTGAAAGTGTTCAGACCTTGTGGAAGACAGATGACTGTTTCCTCAGAATGTTAATTTTAGAATTACTGTATGACCCAGCAATCTATTATTAGGTGTATACCTCAAATAATTGAAAGCATGGACTCAAACAGATATTTACAAACTGATGTTCATAGCAGCATTATTAATAACTGCCAAAATATGGCAACAACCCAACTATCAACTGATAAAAGCTATGAACAAAATGTTTATGCACATACAATGAAATATTAATCATCCATGAAAAGAAAAGAACTGATAATTGCAACAACATGAATGAACCTTGAAGGCATCATATTTAGTGGATATTTTATTATCTTACTGATATAAAATAACTAGAAGAAACAAATTTATTGAATGAGAAACTAGAATATGGGTCCCAGGATCCAGTGTTCATATAAGAATGGGGATTTGCTGGATAGATTGTAGAGTGTTTCTCTATGGGGTGATGGGAAAGTTTTGTTAATGAATGATGATGATGGTATCAAAACATTGTGAAAGTAACAACACTGAATTTTATATATAAATGTGTTATAAATGGAAAATTTTAGATTGTATGTATGTTATAAGAATAAATATTGAAGAAAAACAAAATAGAACTGCATAACACAAACAGGGATCCCCAATGTAAACTTTGGAAAATGGTCACAGTATAATTATAATATTATTTCATCAGCTAGAACAATGCAAGTATTAACAATAGGGGAAGAACACTGTATATTTTGCATGATTTTTCTGTAAACCTGTATATTCTTTAATAGAAAAAATGAGGACAGAAATTTTAAAGAGACTGCTGATATGCCAAATAATGTGGATCAAACACAAAGCTATTAAATTCAGATCTGAAAGCTCCTTAAGCAAGACAGTGACAGTTGTATGATATAGTTAATAAAAAGCTTTAAAGCAGGAAAAATAATCTATTTAAAAATAAATTAATAAGTAAATAGACTATTAATTTTTGATTCTTAAATGAGCAAACTGAGGATTTATTAGGAATGGTAAGGTAAACCTATAGGAATGATGGTAATATACCATATTATAATAGAGGTTGGGTGACAGATGTGTTTGTTTTAAAAATCATTGGATAATATAAATTTAACATTCATGCATTTAACTGATTGTAATGCTGCCACAACAAAAGGATTTCCATTAATGATTATCATTAATTATATTTTCCTGATGTGTTTAGCAGTGAACAGTACTGCTGTTTCAAACTTACTTAATACAAAATAAATTTAAATAAAACATAACAAAATAAGTGTGTTTATATAGATGGATAGAAGGATAAAATTAATGACAAAACATTAAATAAATAAAGAGAAATACTCATAGGACACTATGAACAAATTCAATGGATATGAAACTGTTCGTCACCTAATTCTTTCTTCTTTTATTATATGATTAATTTTCTTAATGAAATGAGTTATATAAATTAAAATAAAGTAACACTTTTTAAGAAATAGTACATTCACTCCAAATGTATGACAATTTTTAATTATTTTCAAAAATAGAAATGAAAATCTCATATGATTTCACGTTCTAGTATTGAAAATATGAATTCTTCATAACAAAACTCATAGGATGAATCCCAATTTCTAATAAAATGTAACTTTTCATACAATTTCCTTATTATCTTACAAGCAAAAGAGCAATAAAGAATTTAAACAAAAAATATCTTAAGGTAAAAACGTCATACACTACTTAATAAACTACATATCAAAGTTTTAATCATGATCATAATTTAATCTAATAGCTCTAATTTTATATACATTGGAACTGACCTGTAAAAATTATGCATTTCAGTTTTCAATTTTAAATTTATTATTTTCTGTATAACAGTTTTTAAAACATTACAATGCTATACAAAAATAAATTTTAATTCATCCTAATTTTAATCCAATAATCCTAAATGAATAAAGTCAACTACAAATACTTTATCTTTGATATATTTTTTTATTGTATCTATATATGTATTTATCTATCATCCATTTTTACCTAGTTATCTATTTATCTATTGCATGTAAAAGTGTGGGTATGTGAATTTGAAAGTCTTTTGCTGAAGTGACAGTGTATGTGGTTATATATTTTAGTAATGGATCAATTTATTTTTTTCTGGGCTCTTTGAAAGGCTTTGAAAGGAATAGAAAAGTTTAATGAAAAATTACTGAATATATGCTTAATATGTGGAAATGAAAAAATGTGGTGAGACACAAAATTCTTGTCAGAAGAGAGAATGAAATGGCCGTATACATGGATTTTGAATGAAAGGTTAAATCTTTTAGAAGACAACTTTTCATCTCCACACTTTTGCATAAAACATGAATTCAAATTCCAAAGAGCACCAGGCAATATCCTAAATAAAGGGAAAGTGAAAACTAAACAGGAAGATTATTGCAATTTTCTGTTTGTGTGTTTGTTTTTAAGTGTTTATTAGTTATTCTCACAGGGCATTTTTGGGATATTCAGATGATGTCTCCACCCTTACCTTCAAATAATTTTTGCCAGTTTAGAGTTTCCAAAAATAACTTTGCTGAAAACATAAATTCATTATAATATTGCAAATAACAAGAAACCCAAAATCACATCTTAGCCCCTTAAATAGGAAAATACTAGTTGGGGTCATTAAGTTTATGAACATATGCCCCAAAAAGAAAATCTATCTATACAACTGCACACACAAGTAAAAAATAATTTTCATATGAATGAAGAGGCTGTGATAAAATACCCCAATTCAATAAACCCAGAAGAATGTGGCAAGATCATACATATATATACACACACACACAATTATATGTGTATAGTATGTATCTATGTGTATATATATATACACACACATACATATACACATATATGAATGAAGAATGGGGTACAATGATAAAAGTATAATAAGAGAACAATAAATCAGATTATACATATATGATTGAAATAAACCCAGTTGTAAGAGAGGAAATTATTGTAGAGAAAATTTACAGAAATAAAGAAATTAATTGGTAACCATTTGGAAAGTAGACTACATATCAAAGGGAACTAATGTAGCAGTACCAAATATGGAAAGAATTGGAAAACAGAGAAAGTTAGGGAAGAATATATTAAAAACTAATTTTTGCAAAGAAGGATGAGGATCCTCCATTTCAAATGAGACACATAGTATTAAAAGAAAAAATATAAAACTACACATTTAATACACTGTTTCAGAGGACAAAAAATAAAGCAAAGATCCTACAGAGAAAATCTTAAACAGGAATACATAAAACTTATTGGAGGACCAAAGGACTGAAAAATATCACATACTAGACTCTTCAACGCCCACTTCCACATTCTTAGGATACTAATGAATTAATAGTGAGAGAGCATGGTAGTTGTACGTAAGGTATATAATGACAACATTCTACGTAGTAAAATTAGTAAAGGAAGAGTGGAAGCTGTAGGAGAAAGATTATCAGAAAAATGGATTTTGGTGTAATAGATAACTATAAGTTCAAGAAACATGATAATTCAATAATAAATTAACATGCATGCAAAATCATACAAAACTATAAGAGTGATATAAAATTAAATACTGCATTTGTATCAAGTAATCATTCCCTCAGAAGTCTACATGGATTAAAAATAGAGTATTAAATATAGTAATCCATGACAGATTGAGGAGAAATATTATTATAAGATCATTACCATGGAGGCAGAAAATATTTCCTTTACAATAAAATACTCAGGATGAAAATTTTTTCACAAAGATAAGAACTGAAAAATCTTTTCTATGAGGCAATGTAACACTAAAATTGTAATTTTCCTAAGCCAAACAACACAGATCTTAAAATATGGATGCTGGAAGCTTCTGTTGCTGGGGAACCAGACAGATAAGACCACTTACATCACCTTTATGAAGCAAAATTGTGAGGCAAGAAAAGAAAAATGGTATGTACCAGAATTTCAAAAGAGGAAAATTCATTTCCATTAGCAGCAAATAAAATTGATAATAGGGAAGATTATAAAAATCTACACAAATAATACGAAAATACTGTTGAAAGAGGGTTTGAGAAGGAAATTACTTACATAAATACAATAAAGAAATATCAAACATTAACTAGGAAAAAGAGAAAGAAAATGAAACTTTAAAAGAAACAGACAATAGTATGATTTAATATGTATAAATGTAAGTGTGTGCAGCTATGTAGAATAGATGTATCATTCTTAGTGGAGAAAATTTAAAAATGTTGCAAGGTTTTAAAAGTTAAATTAATGGAGAGATAGATTACATTTATAGATTTGTTTGAAGACTCAGTAGTATAAAAATGCCAATTATATATTTTATTAAATATAACCCATATAAAATTTCAGCATATTTTTTGTAGAAATTAACAGGTTGGCCCTAATACTCATATAAATTCCAAATAACATAAACACATCTTAGGAGAACAAAAAACAATTTCCTTAACAGACAACAAGTCTGATATAAAAAATTAGGTATACATAGTGACATGTGACAAAAACACACAAATAAAGACTGCAACAGAATATACAGTACATAGGATTATTCAAAAATAACATACATTTTGGTACTGCATTGATAATAGCATGCATATTTCAGAAAATGTTACCAGAAAAGTTGGGTTTTAATATTTTTCACATAAATTATGAAATTTTATTTCTATTTTGCAACTCACATAAAATTAAAAGGAGAGCACAAGACATCTTTGAATAATATAAGAACACTTCACTAGTGGTGGGATCACTGTACTTAGTAATAAAAGAAGGATAGAATGTGGTTAAGAGGAAGAGAGAAGTTATTGAATGCTAGAGGGTTAATATAGAGTCAGGAAATTCAGAATAGTTGGATATTCTCTTTTAAACAGAGCACACAAAAAAATGTAATCACCAGACTAGGGACTATTTTTGGGAAATAATAGGAATGCACAGAGTTGGGGAATATTATGGAGAAAACTTTACATTGCTGTTGCCTTAAAATTTTGAATTACATAAGCAGTGGTCCAGAAAAAAACTTTTGGATTTCTAGAGGTGACAGGACTAGAAAAGTAAGTTAGAATGGTGAGTAAGCCACATCAGAAATGACAGCTTTCTACTCACACTGAATGCAAGTGCTGAGCTTCAAGAAGAAACAGAGGCTAATTTCAGTTATTTAATCTGAATACTTAGAAAAATGCAAAGCAACAGAATTACAGGTTACCTGATACGAAGACTTGGTGTCTGTGTGTGTGTTGGGGAGGGGGGGTAGAAGGTAGAAGATGATACTTTCAGTTTTGAACATGCTGATAATAATCAATGTTAAAAGGAATTAGGTATCTAAGATCAGATATACAGAAAATAAGTACTCCATTTGGAGGGACATAATCATTTAAATATGGACATTAATATATCATCTTCCCAAAGTGTATACATTAATACAAATTAAATATTGCTTATGTAAAATAAATAAATCCTAGTTCGTAGTGTCTGAATATGACACCATAAAGAAACATATATATTCAATTATTTCCAATTATTTCCCCTTAAAATGTACATATTTGACCATATGAAAATTCAAATTTATATATGCTATCACTTATTGGGTTTATTTACTCCTGTTTAATTTCAAATCATAATTCAGTATAATATAAAAGCCCAAATCATCACAATGTTTATGACTATTTAAAGCAATACAAAAATTAATTGAAGGTTTGCAAATTGGTACATAATTCATTTTTTTCTGACACCTCACAAACTAATTTCTTCTCTTTTTAAAATACTACATGTGCATGATAGAAATTTTAAACAGGAAATATATTTAGGAAATAAAATGCAAAGGTAAATTTCTATAGTTCCCCTACACTGACTAGCATGCTTCATTTCTTATACCTGTTGGAAATTGCTAATGATGTCATTCTTCAGTTAAAATGTGTAGCATAAATAATACAAAGTGAACATAATTGTTTCTTTAAACCAAAGAAATCATTATTTTCTACCAAATTATTTTTCCCAGAAAGACTTAGATTAGAATTGCTGAGATTAATTGGAAGATATTATTATTCTTTCCTTAAAATCACTATGAATGTTTCAATTCTTTCTTTTCCTTAAACAGCACAGGCTCTGTGACATAATTAAAAAAATTAATCAGTGATGTTCTGTAAATAATGAAACTTTTGAAGGAAAATTTTATATAAGCATAAAATGCTTAGGTAATATTATCTTTATTCAATGAACAAAATTTTGTTAAAAATCTGTTGTGTTGTCAAGTTCTCAAATGTTCAAGATGATATGAAGTATTATATATTATATATTAATAATTTGAAAAATAATAGTGGATAGAAAAACTCAAAGGTATCTTTAATTACAAGAAACATTAATATTCTGAAATAGTAATTTTTTTATTTTAAACTCAAAACCCATTTTCCTTTGTACCCACACTTAATAATTTTACTTATTTTTCTTAAAATGGATTATGAGATATACCTTCTGACAAAAACATCCAATGGATTCTACATTGGAGTATAGGACCAAAATGTATCATAAAACAATTATAATGAATTTTACTAAATTTGGCCCTTGAGATTTAAATTTCATAAGTCAAACTTTTGGTCTTGACACACAAAAAGATACACAGAATTTGTTTGATTTTGGAGGGAACTTATTTTAACCAACATTTCCTTTTGAAAAAACTTAAGTAAATCCTAAGTGTTTGCACATATAATTAGAAAAACAGATGGATATTTTGTTTAATAATACATTGTTGAGGAAAATTTCTATTGTCTTCCTTCTTAACTCAATGGCTCAATAGATTATATGCTCTAGAATCAGAAACGTCCTTATGACATTTAATCTTCTAACCTGCTTGCTGAGATTCCTTGGTGTAAATATAAGTATATCACTACATGTATCATATATCTGAAGGCAGCTTTTTTCATAGTCATAAACAACCAGCCATCAATGAGGGTCGAGAGCAAGGAGCATACGCCTAAGATTATTTTTACTTTGGAAATCCAGCAGAAATTAAGTTTCTTCTTATTTCTGTGACTTACAGTTTGACATATGGTCAAAGGCAAAGGCAAATACATAAAGATTCTCTTTGTAGCAAATGTTTACTTCAAGTTTCCACTATATAAAGAAAAAGAAAATGAGTTCATTAAACAAAATCACTGATTGTTCTTAGGTCTTAAGATTAGTCAAAATTTATAATTTATTTAGTACATCAATATCAAATCTTATATTTATAATTTATTTGAAAAATAGGATAACAGTTTTTCTATTTTATATTATTTTTAAAGAAGCTATAGATTACATAAATGTTACATCACATATTTTGAGGTAACATTTATTTAATATAAAGTTTCTTTAAAAATAATAAAAAGAATAATGCAAAATTTAAAAAATTTAAGAAAATTAAAGTTTATTTTCCTCCAGTGAAAAAAAATATAGGGGGACACCCATATACCCCCACCCCTTCCCAATTCCAGTCCCACACTTTTCCCCATTAACAAAATCTTTCATTAGTATTGTACATTTGTTAAACTTGATGGGCACATATTGAAGCACTGCTACTAACCATGGTCAAGAGTTTACATTTTGTTTTACACTTCGCACAACAGAATTTTATAAGTTTTGACAATAATGGCCTGTATCCATCATTGCAATGTCATTCAAAAGAATTCCAATGCCCCCAAAATGCTTCATGTTATACTTATCTTTTCCTCTCCCTCCCCTCAGAACTTCTGGTGGCCACTGCCTTTATATCAATGATACAACATCCTCAATTGTTTGAATAATGTTAATTTTACTTTAGTCCAATGTGCTTTCTGTCCCCCATGTTTGTTCATTCCTCAATCTTGAGGACTTTGGGATGGTGATTCCCACTCTGTTTCTGACTGAGAGGTGGCTTAGATCCCATGGGGCAGATGGATGGAACTGTCTTGCTTACAGTTGTAAGCAGTCTCTGTTTTTTGGGAAGAGCCTTGTCCATCATTATCTGCTGAGATTCAGGGCTCATTTGGCATATGAACACACCAAAGATTTAAATCTCTGGGACTTATATTTAAGGAATATAGTGCTAATTATATGTTCAAATAAAAGGGCAAGAAGAGCAATGTATAGGGAAAATATAAATGAGTCTACTCTGTTACATTAGGAAACATATATTCCAAGGTAAGGCCCGCTGAGAGAGTGATGAGTTCCTGAGATTCTCTGCCCTGCTTATAGTGTCTAGATATCTCTAGAGCCTTCAGGAGTCACCTGCTTGAGGCACTGTTTACTTTGGCAATCAATGAGATCCTCCTGAGACATGCCTAAGCATTACCTCTGGAATGACCTCCTAATTCACTTTGAAATCTCTTAGCCACACAAATTCCAGTGTATTTAATATTTCTCCATTTGATCAACTTTTCACATGCATTTCTAAAGATTTCTTTCACCTTCTTATATAACACAACAAACTGATATCTAATTAAGTAGAGGAATCAAAAATGCCCTTCTAGAATGCTTTGTGACATCATTGTTGACTATTAGATCCCATAGGCCTGATTATCTAGCAAATATAAATCAAGATACCTGACTTAGAAAAATTCTTTAGCTGTTGCAGAAATTTACATAGAAAAGTTTTGGACACACTTGTATGGGTATTCTTATTTTTAAGTCTCAAATATTTTTTATGCATTTATTTACATATATAGTCTCATATTATTATAAAATGCATACTTTACCTTACCAAATTAATATTTGTTTTAACTAGTTCTTAAATGGGTATATTTTCACCCTACATTAACACCATTAAAATATATAACTGCTGGTTTTAGCTTAGACAATCCAGAATTTAGCACAGAATTTTCTTGCTTTTTTAAGTTTCAGAGATTTCATTACCAATACAAGGTTTCAACAAGATGCAAGTAAAATGATCCAGCCACTCTCCTAGCACACTGGCCCTGTCGAGACCTACAGCCAGCCTGGCTCCCCACCTGGCTGAGACAGGCTGGTGGGCTGCCCTAAGGAGGTAAGGAGGGGAAGACTGGGCTGGCTAGCAGGCAGGAGACAATGCTGAACTTCAGCTCTGCCCCCAACTGCACACAGACGAGCACACAGTCTTATCTGGACTTCTTCAGGTTCCTGTGGGATTCAGTTAAATGCCAGAATTGGGTGGGGAATTGTAGGAGAGCAGACTTAGAAGATAAAACACCTGAACAGCTAAGTAAACATTATCAGTTATGTTCCAAACACTTTGAGTCCCCTATGATCTGTAGAACTAGTCCTTATAGGATGCTTCTTCAAGATAATGATATACCAACAATATTTGATCTTACCAGCCATTTGAACAATCCACATAGTAGCCACAGAAAATGAATAAAAAATCTGAGTTATGATGAAATCAGGACACTGAAACAGAGAAAAATTGATGGAGCTTCGGAACATGAACAAAACACACATTACCATACCCACTGGCATGGGACATGATTCCCAGGGATAAGCCTCTCTGGCACTGAGGAATTATCACCAAGTGTCAACTAGCCATGCATCTAGAAAAAGACCTTGAACAAAAGGGGGAAATATTAAATACAAATGAGTTTTTATGGCTAAGAGATTTCAAAGTGAGTCTAGAGGTCATTCCAGAGGTTACACTTATGCATGTCTCAGCAGCATCTCATTGATTGCCATTGTAAACAGTGCCTCAAACAGCATGGCTCCTGAGAGCTCTAGAGACATCTAGACAATATAAGCATGACAGACAAGCTCAGGAATTCAGCACCCTGTCAGTAGGACTTACTTTGGAATTTATGCTCCCCAGTGTAACAGAGTTAGACTCATTTAGAGTTTTCCTACCTGTTGCTCTTCTGCCCCTTTTACTTGAACCTATAATTAGCTGTATATTTGTTAAATATATGCCCCAGAGACTTAAATCTCTGGTTTT
>JAQZBX010114367.1:0-10022 GCA_029593785.1 Cabassous unicinctus
TGAGCAATCTGAGGAGGAACTCTGAAAAAAAAAATACCATTTACAATAGTGACTAAAAGAATCAAATATTTAGAAATACATTTAACTAAGGACATAAAGGACCTGTATTCAGAAAACTATAAAACTTTGCTGAAAGGAACCAATGATAATCTAATAATAAATGGAAGGATACTCCGTGTTCATGGGTTCGAAGACTTAATATCATTAAGATGTCAATTCTACCCAAACTGATCTACAGATTGAATGCAATCCCAATAAAAATTCCAGTATCATTCTTTGTAGAATTGGAAAAGCCAATTATCAAATTTATCTGGAAGGGCAGGGGTCCCCAAATAGCCAAAAATGTCTTTAAAAAGAAGAACAAAGTTGGAGGACTCTCACTACCAGAGTTTAAAGCATATTATCTAGCTACAGTGGTTAAAAAGCAGCGTGGTACTGGCATAAAGACAGACAGATTGACCAATGGAATCAAATTGAGAGTTCAGAAATAGACCCTCACGACTATGGTCAAGTGATTTTTGACAAGGCTGTCAAACACACTTAGCTGGGTCAGAACAGCCTATTCAACAAATTGTGCTAGAAAAACTGGATATCCATATTTAAAAGAAAGAAAGAGGACCCTTATCTTACACTTTATACAAAAATTAATTCAAAATGGGTGAAAAACCTAATATAAAAACTAGAACCATAAAACTCTTAGAAGAAAATGTAGGGAAACACCTTTAAGATCTTATGCTTGGTGGTGGTTTCTCGGACCTTTCACTCATATCACAAGCAACAAAGAAAAAATAGATAAATGGGACTGACTCAAAATTAAATACTTTTGTGCTTCAAATGACTTTGTCAAGAAAGTAAAAATGCAGTCTACTCAATGGGAAAAAAATCTTTGGAAACCTATATCTGATAAGGGTTTGATCTCCATGTTATATAAAGAGGTCACACAACTTAATGACAAAATGACAAGCAAACCCCATTAAAAAACGGGCAAAAGAATTGAAAAGACATTTTTCCGAAGTGGAAATACCAATGGCCAAAAGACACATGAAAAGATGTTCAACATGACTAGCTGTTAGGGAAAAGCAGATCAAAACTAGAAGGAGATATCATCTCACACCATACAGAATGGTCATTATTAAAAGAACAGAAAACTTCAAGTACTAGAGAGGATATGGAGAAATAGGAACATTCCTTCACTGTTGGTGGGACTGTAAAATGGTGCAACATCTGTGGAAGATGATCTGGCATTTCCCCGGAAACTAAATATAGAACTACCATGTGATCCAGCAATCCTGCTACTAGGAATATTTTCAGAAGAACTGAAAGCCAGGACATGAACAGACATTTGCACACCAATGTTCATAGTTGCATTATTCACAATTGCTAAAAGATGAAAACAAACCAAGTGTCATCAACTGATGAATGGATAAACAAGATGTGGTATATTCATATGATGGAATATTACTCAGCTGTAAGAATAAATCAGTTGGGGAAGAACATGACAACATGGAGGAACCTTGAAGATATTAGGTTGAGTGAGATGTCAGACACAAAAGGATGAATACTGTAGGATCTCACCGATATGGACTAAATACAATGAGTAGACTTATGGAATTGGACTATAAAGTGTATGTTGGTGGGAGATGGAATGTGGGATGAGAAGGGAGAGAAGATACTGGATGCATGTATAATGTTTAATAAGGTCAAATGTAAATATGTGATTTACATTTTTACATTTGACTTGATGGTAACACATTATAATGAATATAACAAACACTGTTGATTTATGGATGTGTTTGTGGCTGAAACGAGTAATCTAGGGAGATTTACATTAGTTAGATGACAACTGGAGAGTAATATTGGGAACATATAACAATGATTTTGGAAGTAGATGAGGATTGTGATTAATAATATAAATACAGGAATGTTCGTTTACTATAGGGGCTAATAATGTGGTGATACATGGGAAAAATATAACTAAGGTAATTTATGGACTATAGTTAATAACATTGTAATGTTTTTGCAGCAAAAGCAAATGGTACTATATTAGCTCTAAAGGTGAAAAAAAAAAGAGTATGGGATTTGGTTTTATGAGATATAAATGATTAAGCATTTTTTTCTCTTCATTTTTTTTCATTAATAAGGAGACCTTGACTATGTCATTTAAGTAACCTGTGTTCACCTGTGTGTCTTTCTGAACAGTAGAGGAACAACTGAGTTAGCAGTTGGAATTCAGATAAAAGTGCGTGAAAAAGAAATTTTTAGGAGTAATGTTTCCATAACTTGTTGAGTTACCTTTTTCTGTTCCTTCATTTTTGAATTTGAAATAAAGTTGTTAATAAGAAAATAAACTTGTAATTTAAAAGAATAAGTAATAGCAGTAATGGTGATGAGTATTTTATTAAACTTACTAGAACTCACAATTCTTGCCTCATCTCCTCATCTTCCTTTTCTCCAAAAAACTTTGCATGTATGTAGTCATGCACACACACACACACACACACACACACACACACACACACACACACACTTCTCCAAGCTTGAATCCTGATTGCTCCTTAATTCTGCTCATTTTCTGACAATTCCTCGGCCAGTCACCTGCATGACCAGGAAGTGTGGCAACTGGCGTAGGTCCACCTGCGAATGGCGCACCTGTCTTGATGAGGGTCAGAATTTTTATTTTTTATTTTTTATTTTTTTAAAAAGATTTATTTATTTTATTTTATTTATCCCCCCCTTGCCGCTTGTGCTGCTGTGTCCATTCGCTGAATGTCTTCTCTGTGTCTGCTTATCTCCCCCTTCCTGTGAGGTCTTGCCGCATCAGCCCACGGTGCCGTGCCAGCCGGCCTGCCCTCACAAGGAGGCGCCGGGAAGCGAACCCGGGGCCTCTCATATGGTAAACGGGAGCTCTATCCATTGCGCCACACCCGCTTCCTGCCGTGAGATTGCTGCATCAGCCCACCGCACCGCTCAGGCCGGCGTGCCCTCACAAGGAGGCCTCGGGATGCGAACCCGGGCCTCCCATATGGTAAACGGGGACTCTATCCACTGAGCCACACCCGCTTCCCTCAGAATTTTGTTTGTTATCTATTTGCTGTGTAACTACAGGTTAGTGGTGTCAAAAATCATCGTTCCTTTACTCACTTGTCTGGTGCTTCTGTGCTCCCTGGACCATCTCTCTCTCTCCACCAGGCTCACCCTCCAGGGTCTATCCTCAGCATGGTGATGGGCTTTTCACAGCATGAAGGTCCCATGGTAGATGGATCTCTTACGTGATACCTGGCTTCCTCAGAGGGAGTGTTCCAAGAGACAGGATTTGAAAGCTGCTAGTCTCGTCAAGGTCCGGGCTCAGAAACTGACATTGTAACACTTATGGCAAATTCCACTGGTCAGAGCAGTCACCGAGCCTGCCCAGGTTCAAAGAATGGAGGAATGGGGGTAGCGGGAAAATAGACTCCACTTTTCAGTGGGAGGATTGTCAAAGAATTTGAGGCCATCTCTAATCTGCCACAGCCCCCTTTCCCTGAAGTCTCTGTGCCCCCTCCCAACTGGTAGGAGCCCTGCTGTGCTTGACTGGAACACCAGCAGCAACTTGATATAGCTGCTGCTGACTCCGTCTGTGTCAGTGCTACATCCAACAGATCATGCACCGATGCTGATGACTGTCTTACCCTTTCTTGTGAGTTTGCCACATTCTTCTGGACACTATGCTTGGGCTGCCCAGGTGTCCTTACTGGGAGCAGCCTCTGTAGCCAGCTCAGTATCCCCAATCCAGAACATTCTCAATAACACCCTCTTCCTTGCAACAAAGCCTAATCCATAATAACAAGAGCTTCTGTGTCTGAGTTTCAAGAGCACCATTACCTTAAAAATTTATTGGTTTTTCCAATGATGGTGCTTGTGATCTGGTTATGACGATAGTTACTTAATAGTCATACCAGGTACATATCAGATAACAGAAGCACAGTTGTCTCCGGGTGTACATATCATTAGATGTCTGTAAATGGAGATTACTAAGGTGCTTGCAGGAAAAAGAACTAAGGGATAGCAGTGATCACAAAATGCTAATTTTGCCCAGTGCCTTACAATTTACAAATAGCTTTCATATGACTTACTTCATACATCCTGATAACTGGCATTATTATTGTAAAACCTGCTTTAGAGAAGATAAATCATTAATAATAACATCTCAGTGTTAAGTGAAACACACGTGATCTCTTATTTTCACAACTATCACTTATTCACTCATATTCATTCATTCATTAATTCCACAAATATTTATTGAGTGTTGGGTGCTGGAGATGAAATGGTGAGAGAAAACAGATGTCTCTGTTCTCACAGAGTATACAGACTCTTGTAGGGGACTAACATTAATGACCTGATCTCACAAATCAATATAAATTTAGAACTGGGATAAGTGCTCTGGAGGTGAGATACGTGATAGTGTAAGAGGGACATTTGACCCACTTCCTGGGGAAAGTGATCCTTGGACTGAGATCTGATGAAAGGTCAGGCATTTACTTGGGTAAGGGTTTGGGGATGGGACACTGTTTCAGGTGAAGGGAGCAGCTTTTGAAGCTTTTGCAAAAGGCCTGTGGTCAGAGTGGGTGTTAGGGAAAAACACTGTTAAGTAGCCATTGTCAGACCTCACCTACCTCCACCTCCTTCTCTGGGGGAGTCAGGAACACATGCTAAGTGGCCATCCTCCGGCTTTCTGCTACCTCTAACTCCTTTTCATTGGTAGCTGGGGATGTGGTGGTGGGGAGGGAATATTAAGTCTAATGAAAAAACCTGGCCAGGCCTTAAACCCAAGAATAAGCAGCCCCAGATGCTAGTCAAGGCAGGAATTCCCAGGGGCAGGGCCCCCTCCCCTCGAGGTGCATAAACACCACCCTCAAACAGCATAGACTGGTCTTTCTCCTCTGGCACGATGTGGGCGAGCAGAGCTGCCACATATAGACCCCAACTCCGATCAGCTTTGGCCACTCCGAGAGACTGGCTGTGGTGAGACTTCTTCCCCTGCTCTTCTGGACTGTTTTGCTGTGTAAGTAATAAGGAGGTCATTTGTGGAAAGTTTCTGCTGTGTCCAGGAGCCTGTGTTTCGACGCGCCATTGTAGCAACATGCTTCCCAGTGGGCATGGCCCCTTCTAAGAACTGGGAGAAGCCCAGTGAGCTTGTAGCACCAGCCCTATGATGTGGGCACTGCTACTTGTACTAATCCCATTATATAGATGAGGTAAATGAAGATCTGGCTAGGGGAATTGTCTGGTAATACAGCCAGGAAGTGGCAGAACCAGATCTTGAAGAGAGCTCTTCTTATTCCTCGGTTCCGTTTAACCCTGGGTGGCTTGCTGTTTGAGACAGGCCAGTCGTAGCAGTGTTTTCAAGGAAGATAAACATGTAGGTGACTAAAGCAGGAAAAGTACATCCTAGGCAAGGAGCATGGCTGTTAAAGAAAGCCTGGAGTTGCTGCAGGAAGACATGAGCTGGAATTTAAATAAGGGTGCTGAGCTTTTGTGGAGAGTCTGTAGAAGGAGCGACTAAGACCAAAGCAATCAAAATGGGGGAGGCGGTCAGAGATTAGGATACTGAATTTGAAAAAACTGGGTCAGTCAATTAACCCAAATCACAGCAGAAGATGATTCTGACATTTGAGCATTAGAAGTGTGAGCTTCAGAAACAGTATCGAGGTTCATCTGAATAAAGCAGTTTCATTTTTATCCTCAAGGGGAGGGTTGGATGAACTCAATGACTTCTCGGGTTTCTAGTAATTCCTAATGCAGTAATGTGGTGGAATATAGTATTTGGCAGAATAGGACTAAACTCTAAGATTTTTTGCTTCCAATGTAGAGGAGAGGGTTTTGTGAACCAAACTCGTCTCCAGAAGTCATTATAGGCTAAAGAAAGGACTGTACTCACCAAAATGAAATAACAGTGTATGCATAAAGGATATGAAAAATGTTAATATTTTAAGAGGAAAAATAAAACTCAGGGAATTCATATATTTGGAAGTCAATTTTAGGTTTTCATTATACGAATGTACCCACCAAGCATGGAACCCAGGTCATGCATGTAGGCAGGTAAAACTGGGGAGATAAGCTGCACCCCTCTCAGAAAGCCTGGAATGTTAAAGCAGATGCTCAGGAAACATTTGTGGAATGAATGCTGAATGAATAACTGAGGGGGGGTTTCACTGATGCTGAGGATTGTGATGGATTAGCTCATGGCATCTGAATGTTATGTGCCCAATATAGAAGACAGTCAGGTAATTCCAAGGGCAAAATCTGAGGAATGTCAGCTGTTATGGATTGAACTGTGTCACCCCAAAAGATAAGCTCAATTCCTAACCCCTGATGCTGTGAATGTGATCCTACTTCAAAATAGGATCTTTGAAGATGTTATTAATTAATATGAGGCCAGACTGGGTTAGGGGGAGCCCTAGTTGAGTATGACTGATGACTTTATAAGTAGAGGAAATTGGACAGACAGTGGGGTGTAGATGGCCACGTGATGGCGGCAGAGCTTATGCCACAAACCTCTGCCAGACCCCACAGACTTCAGAGGAAGCCTGGCCCTGCCAACACCTCGGTTTTGGATTTCTGTCACCTAGACCTGTGGGACAATAATTTCCTGTTGTTTTAAGCCACCCACTCTGAGGTACTCTGTTATAGTAGACGCAGCAAACGAAGACATCAGCTAAAGGAGGATGCAGGTGGCTTTGTGGAGAGCTGGTCTGACTTACCTTGAGTCTTAGAACTGGGCCGGCAAAGAAACTGACCTCCATCCTCCAAATCTCTAGATACTTAGGGATTTAGGAAATGGTAAGGACTAACAAAAGGAATAAAGCTGCTAAAACAGTATTGGTTAAAATGTAAATTTCCAGACTCTATCCCAGCCCACTGAATCAGAGTCTTTAGAAATGGGACCTGGGAATAATCAGAATTCTTACCATATTTCCCACAGGCTGCTAAAGGGTCTGGAAAGTTAATGAGTTAGGAATTACAAAAAAAGATGCCCACATATGACTGTACTCTTATGAAACACTCCAAGTGAGAACTACCTAGCTGGGTCAATCTACATAACTGATTGAGATTATAACAAATCGTTTTAACCTACTAAGTTTTGGGGCAGTTTGTTATGCAGCAATAGACAGCTGAAACACAGACTTGAAGTCCAAAAGAGGGTGTTTCTGATTGGCAGGCAGCACTCTTAAATCCCTAAAGATCCAGGTACCTTCTACCTTGTGGCTCCTCCATCTTCAAAACCTGTTTCCAAGATTACTGTAAGGAAGGAAGCGCATGGACGGTGGTGCATGGGGAGGTTTCATGGATCAGGTCTGGAAATGGTACATACCACTTCCACCCACATTCTGTTGGTCAGAACTCTGTTCACATGGCCACACGTAACTGCAAGGATGCCTGGGAAATGTAGTCTAGCTGTGGGCCCATGAGGAAGAAGAAATAGGTTTAATGAACAGCTAGTCAGCGTCTGCCACGTGAACTACTGTTCCTCCTAATTCTCCTTCCGCCTGGGTGTGCGGTAGAAACAACAAAACTAGACAAATACCAGTATATCAGAGTCTGTTTTTTTTCTTTTAATATTAGATTTTCATAGAATTATCTTTTATATTAGATTTCCTCTTGCTTCTTCTGCTTCTTACCAAAATAGTATCTGGGTGCTTGGGGCTGGGGCACAGGTAACCTTGTGCCTTGGGAATAAGGGGTTCTGATAAGGTTTCCTGTTTCTTATTTAGAACCCGATTTCCTGTGTAGACTCTGGTCCTGTTTGACATGTAGAGATGTAATGGTTTGGCCTGTCTCTGTCTTTATATCCCTCTTGGATTTAACCCCAGACTTCTGGCAATTCAGTGGCCTTCTCAGCACTTCTGTGTCTCCTCATTGGGAGCACAAGGGAACTTCTGGCTCCCAACATGCTGCTTATAGGCTGGAGAATCTGAGTCCTTGGTTTGGATCCATCAGTCTGGACCTGATAGACAAACGATAGTGGTAGCCCACTGTGACCTAGAATGAAAGTGAAAAGAAATAAAAAGCTAATCCAATGGACCTCAATATTTCTCCTTTGAGCGTGGTTTAGTGACAGAGAATAATATCTCCCTCTTTATGGATCCCATCACACTACTTGGAACTGCAGTATATAATAGTTACATAATTGAGATACCTTATATTTGTATTGGAATTGGGTTTAATATTTTTTGAAACTTCAGGCAAACCCCAGGGACTTACACTTAAAGTATACATTTAATATAGCTAACAATTAAAAGAGGGAAGTAGAGATAGCATAGTATGTTAAACTCCTCAGCTGTCATTGAAGTAAGACAATAAATACTGTCTAAAATGGATTCATTAAGAACTCTATGTATTTGTACTTAAGTCAGAGTTATAATGTTAACTACCAAACATCAACAACAACAAAAGAGCAATGACAAAAAACTCTAGGGAGTGGGAGTTGAAATGGAGGGCGAGAGAAAAAGAACCTTCTATTTTCATTTTAGAATTCCTCGGCATGGCTCAAATTTTAAAACTCATGTGGAGATAATACTTTAATTAGAAAACGGTAGTATAAAATTTCAGAGTAAAGAAGAGGGACATCCCCATCAATAAGGAAATAGTTAAGTCAAACGTCCATGCAGTGTACAGGAGTGTGCATGCGTGAGAGGCAGTAGTGTGTCTGAGCAGCTTATTGAAATTCGATACAAATTACATCCTTTTCTTGTTCTCCTTTCAGAGAGAGAAATGGCAGTCTGGGTGACTCAGGAAGAGGGGTGAGGTAGAGGGTGGAAAGTGCGGGGTGGAGGGTGGAGGGATGATTCAGACAGAGTTTAAAAACAGACCTTGGATGCACATGTATGCAGTCATTTGCAGCACCCAGATAGCAACCATCTCCTTTCCTACACTTTTCCTCTGGCTCCCACCCCCATCCCTTCTCTCCAAGACGTCTTTAATATTCATTTTAACCCTACTTAATCTGTATAGAAAGTTCTGAGGTTTTAAAAACACTCCACGATAAGAACAGACTCCTTTTTATCCTTCCCTAAATGGTCACACTGGTTACCTGTAAGTGCCTGCCCCTCTAAGACCTGAAGGCTAGAGGCCTTAGGTGGCAGTTTGATATTATTTATGAATTCCAAAATTAGATATTGGATTATGTTTGTGAACTGGTCTTTCCCTCTGGGCATATTAGATTATATTGGATTTGGAAGTTTCAATTTTACTTGATTGGGCCACATCAGTAGGATGTTGAGTCCCTGCCCCCTTGGTGGGTGGGGACACATACAGAAACCATAATGTAGAGAAGGCAGTTTGGAGTTTTAATGCTGGAGCCCCGGGAAGTAAGTACACAGAGAAGCAGAGGAGCTGAGCCAGGAGAGAATCAAGCCCTGGGGAGAGAGGAACCCAGGAAGCCTGAACTCTTGGCGGAGGTCTGTAACCATCTTGCTCCAACACGTGGCAACAGACTTTGGTGAGGGAAGTAACTTATGCTTTATGGCCTGGTAACTGTAAGCTTCTAGCCCAAATAAATACCCTTTATAAAAGCCAACAGAGGGGGCGGATGTGGCTCAAATGGTTGGGGACCTGGGTTTGATGCCCAGGACCTCCTGGTAAAATAAAGAAAAATATAGAAGGCATGCAGGCCACCAGGCCCAGTGTGTGGGTGAGCCAGGCTCTGCCAGGCTCCACCAAGCCACATAGTGGGATGATGACATGACAGGAGAGTGACACAGGGGGAGAACCAAGATGAGACAGACCGAAGAACAGGGAACTGGGGTGGCACAGGTGGCGGGGCGCCTCTCTCCCACATCGGAGGGTCCCAGGATCAAATCCTGGTGAGGACAGGAGGAGAGGGATGAGAGGAGAGGGCAGGAAACAGACACAGAGATCTGCCCAGTGAATGGACACAAAAACAGCAAAAACGGGGCGGGGAAGGGGTGGTTAAAAATGGATAAAAGTAAAACAAATAAATCTTAAAAAAAAAAAAAAAAAGATTGGAATTGAAAAAAAAAAAA
>JAQZBX010114368.1:0-10010 GCA_029593785.1 Cabassous unicinctus
TGTATATATATATATTTTATATATATACACACATATATAAAACAAATGTTTCACAACAATGTAGGATGTTTGTGGGGGGTGATGTGTGAGAGCACATGATGTTATGCATGTTTGATGTTATGATGTTATGTATGATGTTATGCATGTTTGTTTTGTAAGATCACGATGTTTACTGAACACTTAAGAGTTTATGTATGTTCATATATGAATGATATACTTCAATAAATTGTTTTTTAAAAAATGTACTAGAAATGCCAATTACTGTTCCTAGCCTTCTAGTCTTCTTTTAAGTGAAAGTCATAGATTCTACTGCTTGGGCACCCATGCTTCTTAATCATACAGAGGTACTAGATAGGGAGATTCCATCTGACCCAAGGGAAGCTTATCCGTAGGCTAGTAGATAGATGATCTGTATGTAAACTGGTAGAAAAAGATAAGCTGAGCCAGTCTCTTTCTTGGGGTTCTGACTTTAGAGAAAGTTCATAAATGTAAAAGTGATTAGATAACTTTTTTAGGTCTCAGACTACTTTGAGACTATTGAAAGCTCTCCACCAAATAATCATACAAATAAAAATACACTCTTAGTGTGTTTAAAGTACTCCTAAAGCATCAATGGATCCCAGGTTAAGAACTTCTGACTCAGGAAAGGCCAGAAGGGACCATCAAGATAAGAAAATATAGGTAAGCAAGAGAGGTGGGTAATAATGAGGAAACACAGTAAAAAAAAGCATGTTAAGAAAGAGAAAGGAGAGAGAGAGAGAGAAAGAGAGAGAGAAAAACCAGGTGACCTGGAAAAGAGAGATTGAGAGTATAGTTTGATCTCTAGAGATGTCACTGGTTCTATTTCCAGTGCTAGTGTATCATTACAACAAATCTCATTTTTCCTGAGGTAATCTGAGTATCTGCTTCTTATAACCAAATAAGACAAACCAAACTTGAAATGTAACATTAAGGTTTATAAAGTAGAGCTTAAATTCTATTCCCTTCCTGGTAAAAGAAAGAAAACAGATCAACGACCTTTTGGGTAGAAGACCATATAATTTACCATTCAAACCAGGATACTTCTAATAGTGAAAATGGGAGATATTAAAAAATGACACAGGCAGCAACAACATGTATCAATGGTCAACTGATTGAAGGAAGGAAGGGTGGAAGGAAAGATCTGTCCATGTTGACTGATGATCTTGCAAGTATCTGTGTAAAAATTACTTCTCCCTCCACAATTAAGCTTGAAAAGAAATTAGACCCAGGAAAGGTAGTTGTGGCAATATGAAATTCTTTTGTGAATCCCAGAAAGAGAACTAATCTATTCCTGTAGGTGTGATAACATGTAATTGCATTAAATTTGGTTGAGGGCCCTTTGATTCGATTACCTGATAAGACTGCTTTAGGGCTTTTGATTGGAGTCAGTGAGGCGTGACTCAAGTTGAGTCTCCACCCTCTTGCTGGGTTTGATATAAACAGATATAAGAGAGAGACAGGAAAAGGGAGTTGGCATATTTGATTCTGAAATATGAGAAAGAGGACTTCAGGAAAACAAAGCCCATGAAAGGCTCAAAGAGGCTGGGCCCACAGAGCAGCTCAAGAAGAGATGGTGAACCTGGAGGGGAAGGCCGAGACCTCAGCAGAGATCGGCAGCCATCTTGCTGCCACATGCTGGGACAGGAGAATCAATAGCAGCTGACTTTGGTGAGAAAGCACCTCTTATGGTGCTCTGATCTGGACTTTTCACAGCCTTGGAACTGTAAGCTTTTACCCCAAATAAATCCCCTTTATAAAAATCAACCCATTTCTCATACTTTGCATTGGCAGCCCTTTGGCAAACTAAAACAGTAGTATACCAATATAAATAAGTTTCTGTTACTGTAAGTTAGTAATTCCAAGTCTTATGATATTTTAAAAGGAGAGGTCATAGGGAGGAATCAGGAAGGGAGAGAAGGCTGAATCTGAGGATGTGAGAAAGGATGTGAGTTTGGGAGTTAGAAAGACCTGGGAAAATTACGTGGACAAGTGCTGTAAGTTCTAAGCCTCACTCTCCTCATCTGTATATCTGGGATAAAAATAACTACCTCACAGATTGAGGTGAAAATTCAATATATGGTAGGCATACATCTCTCCTACCATGGTCATTTTTAAAACTTTCGTATTTTTAGATAATTGCAGATTCACATGCAATTGTAAGAAATAACACAGAGATCCTGTAAACCTTCAACTGAATTTCCCCCAATGGTAACAATAGTATAGGGAATTGACATGGATAAAAACCTACTTTATTCAGATTTCACCAGTTTTATATGCACTTATTTGTGTATGTATTTAGTTCTATGCAGTTTTTATTATATGTGCAGACTCACATGCCCACCACCACAGTAAACAGTTCCACCACAAGGATTCCTCATACTATTCTTCTATAGCCACAGCCACCTTCCTCCCTCTGGCAATCACTGTTCTATTTTCCATTTCTATAATATCATTTGAAGACTGTTTTAGGAATGGACTCAAACAGCATATATTCTATCCAAATTGGCTTTTTTTTCACTTAGCATCCAAAATTGCTGCATGAATAAAAAGTTCATTCCTTTTGATTGCTGAGTATTCCATGGTGTGATGTATGACAGTTTAACTATTTACCTGTTGAAGGACTTCTACAACCTATTACAAAAAAAGCTGCCATCATTGTGTACATTTGTTTTTGTGTGAACATACTCTTTCACTTCTCTGGGATAAATGCCCAACAGGGCAAGTGCTGGGCTGTATGGTAAGCACATGCTTAGTTTGAAAGAAACTGCTGTACTCTTCCAGAGTGGCAGTATCATTTTATATTTCTACAAGCAATGTAAGAGTGATTCAGTTTTTTTGCATTCTTGCAAATGTTTGGTTTTCACTATTTTTTATTTTCGCCATTCTGATAGGTGTGCAGTGGTATCTCATTGTAGTAGATCAATGACTTTCAAACTCACATACTATATTGTTTCTACCTTCCTTGCATCTTTTAAGAACAGGTAAAAACCAGAAACTATTTCTTTTTTATTTTTTTTACACTTTTAGGGGGATGGGGTGGCAGAAATGAGATAAAATTTTGATGTCCAATGGCAGAAATAAAAGTCATTAATATTTAAACTTAGTAAATAAATAATATTTAAGTATCATACTAAGTATTACAATAATATTAACTATTTAAGTATTACATTGTTATGATGGAGTATCTTTAAATTCCAAAAAAATGTTTTTTATAGGCACACTAAAATGTTTTTGATTCAGGATCTATTAATTTGGAATTTATTACAGATTTCTGGCAAGGATCAAAGTAAACTTTTATAAAATGTTCAGAACTGTGGTCTTTACACTGTTAGGAACAGATGTTAGTAATGTAAATATTCTGATTAATTCAAGAGTTAATTGCTTCATTTTTTTAGACCTATAGGAATGATCTTTTTGAGGAAGTGGAGTGGCAAGTTAACTAAGGGTTAACTAACGGTTAACTAAGCAGGCGTGGACTGCCCAAACCCTAAGCATCCCTAAGATCTTCAGGACTGTCCTTGATCAGCTCCTGGGAGATAATCTCTGAGTCCTTGGAATATTCTGCCTGGTAAGTGTCTTTGTATACCTGAGGCACTAGGCCATACCAAATAGTTTATGATAACTATGTGACTTATGATAAATGTCTCTTTTTGTATGCCCAAGGCTCTGGGACATACTGTATAAGTCTGACTTCTTGTGGCACTAGAGACTAAGTAGCTAAGATTAAGTCATGTGGGCTGTCCATGCCTACGTGACTGATCCCCAATAAAAACTCTGGACACCAAGACTCAGCAGATAAGCTTCCCTGGCTGGCAACACTTTGTACAAGTTGTCACACAAAGTTAGTGGAAGAAATAAGTATTGTCCATGTGACCCCACTGGGAGACGAAAACTGGCTTCTCCTTGACTCCACACTAAGTGACTTTTCTCTTTCCAATTTTAATTTGTATAAACCATAACTGTGGGTATAATAGATTTTCTATCTTCTGTGAGAGTCCCTCCAGTGAATCATCAAAACTGATAGTAGTCTTGGGGACCACTGATCCAGTGAGAAAGATTCTGAGTCAAAGGAAGTTCCAATTATTAGAGCTGTCAGCTGAACAAGACAGGAACATTTTACTGAGTGCCCACTATAAAGCATGGCACTTTAAACACTAAAACATTTTAAATGCTTTAAAGTGCTAAACACTTTAAATGTAACCTTATGTAAACTTCACAATAAAAGTATGAAGTAGGTATTACTATGTTCAATTTTCAAGTGAGTAAACTGGGAATTAGTGAAGCAAAGTGACTTCTGGAAACTCACATAGCTCAATAAGCAGAATGCTAGGATCCAAATCCAGATCTTCTAATTCTAAGCCTAAAGAATTTTCTTAGTTACCTTTTTACCCACTACCACATATAAGACAGTACAAAGTATTCAATAAACATTTGTTACCAAAATACATTGTGGGAAAAAAGGGAAATAAAAGGCAACTGTGGCAAAGAACTCTTCCACAGACAGTTATTTTGGAAAAATCTGCTAATACAGCTTGGGTGTTTTGGTTGAGGGGAAGATGAGGGGAAAAGAGAGTTTGTAAGGGTGAGGGGAAGACTTGAGAGTAATATAGGTGGTAGAGTTAG
This sequence comes from Cabassous unicinctus, assembly GCA_029593785.1. NCBI lineage: Eukaryota > Metazoa > Chordata > Mammalia > Cingulata > Chlamyphoridae > Cabassous > Cabassous unicinctus. The sequence goes on from JAQZBX010114368.1 coordinate 4,645, forward strand.
TATATATGGAGGTAGTAAAACAAATGGAGATCAGAACAGATATATAGTTCATATAAGCTGGAAAATTTGAAATTGAGATTTTGTAATCCTTGGAAAAAAATCACTTTTGGAACTAAAAATGATTTTCTAACTTAAATTTATCATTTTCATGTTTTGTTTGATTTTATCTTCTTATTTAATGTCAGCTGAATACATGTTGAATCATAAAGAAGAAACAGAGTTTACTTCTTTAGGGAATAAATTACCTGGAGAGTAGGAAATACATTATCTTTTGATTGCCTTTTTGCTTAAGGAAAGCAGATAAAATGTTGAATTTCTCTTGTGCAGGAGACGTATGACTCTAGGTTGTAAATTACATCAAATTTAATATTTATTCAGAGAAACAGACTTGAGACAAAAGATGTCAGTTATTAAATTTGTATTAAGAATCTTAGAGAAACTTTAATAGTGTAATTCTATGTTTTTCATATATAATTCCTATAGATTAATACATATTATTATTAACAGTTCATATGCTCTGTTTTAATTATTTTTTTCCATCACTTGAACATCCCCTCCCTAGGACAAATCCAATTATTTTTTAGAAAAATTTAGACACATTAAAATATAATTATCTAAAAAAACCCCACAAAGATTGAAAAAAAAAAAAAAAATTACCTGTTTTTCTTTATTGACCCCAGACATGAAAATTTGTTTGTATTTGTCCTTAAAAGCAAAGTTTAGGGCTTGTGTTGGAAAATACCGGATAACATTTGCCAAATTGCCACGCCAATAGCTGAAGAAACCTATGAAAGAAAGCATACTAATTATAAACCAGTATTGCATTATTAGTAAATAATTCCCATAGTTTTAACAAATCTAGCTATTTGAACTGTCTAAAATTTATACTTTTTCTGAGAAAAAAAACTTTTCTAAAATGTGTATGTCTCCACCGTAGGAAAAAAAAGTGTTGACCCCATTTCAATTTTGTTAATTTCCAATAAAAAGTCTTGAATACCTAAAAACCTATGGAAAGCATTATCACTTGAATTTAGGGCTGTTTACTAGTAGAAAAAGAGACCTCACTAGTACTAGTCAGAGAAACTAGTAACCTTTAGCCTCATTCCTAAACCATGATGTACCATTTATTATGGTAGTAAGGGTGTTAGGAGTAAATATGCTGGAAGGAACAAATATATCCACTTACTGGCTTATAAATATACTCATGAGAATAGGAAAGGGGTAAAAAGTCTAAAATATCCTTATCTTTATATTCTGGAACAATTATGAATGGGGGTTTAGAATTTAGCTACAAAAGGGATCCATTCAAGGCAATCTCTAGAGGCCTAATGGAGAAACTAGAGGGAACTTTGGATGCCAATAATCTATCAACTTCAAACGCCTGACCAACTCAAGTACCTTCTAGATTCTCTGTAAGCACCCTAATAATTCAGAATTGCCTTAAAATATAGTAGGCCAACTCTCCAGTAGCTTTGGTTGTTCTCACCATATTACAAATCATCAAGTGGTGTGACCCTGCTACTCTGAGTAGGATACCTCTAGCCTTAGCTTGGAGAATACCAGTCTCTTAATTATGTCAATTAGACATAAAAGGGTAAAGCTGGAATTCAAACCCAAGCAGTGTGACTCAATAATTCAGTCCCTTAACTACAATACTTTTCCGTAAATATTTTAATCACATGAATATTTTCTGTACTAAGAAAGATTAACTGTTGTTTTTTTTTTAAATGGAAACAAAATAAAAATCTTAAAACCTCAGAAATATAATTATACAGGAATATTTCTTGCTAGTAATCCAGGGTCACACTGAATTACTGAGGGAGGCTGGTGAAACTAATTTTTGGAGGTATTTTCATTGATTTTTAAGCTGGTAGTTGAAAAAACATATAAGAACATAATCATTTGTATTTTCTGAGATGAGATCTCTGGACGAGAAAGAGTATAGGAAGTGAAATATAACTGTGTAAATTATGTTGAAGAATAAGACTTGATTTTCTTGACCACAGTTTATAGTAACACAATGACAGTTTCTTGACAGAGGATAAAGCTGATCTCTAAAGGAAGAATATTTTGGCAAGAGACTTGCCACTCTAACGAAGTGGAATTCAAATTGAAATCTTACATGGAAGGAGAGAAGCATCATTTGTTTAAAACAAGCAAACCGAGTTTGGAAATAGTACTATATATCAGAAAGGTATTAGAATTACCATGTTACACATGACTCTTAAATATTAATGGCCACTTGGAAATGGCTGGTTTAGCTGGCTGAGTATATGACATATGGGTTTTAGACTGTGAGCTATTATAATTCTGTAATTCTGATTATAGTATTGAATCCCTAATTATTTCACAAAATGAGCATCATATATAAGAGAATACAAAGGTTTGTAGTTTTGAATTATGTATTAAATATAAATGGAAGGTTTTGATGAAAAAGTTATCTGGTAATTAACAAGATCATAACAGAGTTCCATATCTGTGACTAAAGGAGTTTGCTAGCTAAGAATGTGTTCCTTTTAGCAAAATTGCATTTGCATGGGGAAAAAACAAAGTAAATTCCTAGTAGTACAACAGGAAAAACTGGCCATCTTAATGGGTTATATCTGAAAACAAAAAACAAAAAAACAAAACTCACATACATAAAATATGTTTGCATATAATTTTACAGAATCCATGGGCTTCCTGAAGCTATGGATCCCAGGTTAAGAACCTCTTTTTCCACAGATCATACTAAAAGATTTTGCTCTTATTCCCTTCTTTGCCTCTCACTGCTGGGCCATGCTGCTAGAAACTCTAATCTCCCTGCTACAAATATAAAGGGAAGGATCCCCAAACTGGAACTCTGAATGCACTTTCTTTCTCATTATTATTGGGGGTCAGGTTTCAGGGTTTTATTCAACTATAGATCAGGTACACAATGCACTATAGTTACTCAACTATTCTTTAGGTAGTTTCCCTCAGATTACAAAAATCTGCTCTGTATGTAATGTGAGTTTATCCCAAATAAACCCATTTACAAATGAACATCTGGAATACAAGACTTTGGAAGTTTAGGAATGCAGAGATAATGATTAAATAGTTAAAATTATTAAGCCCTAACTTAATAGAAGCCATGTTGAATATTTTATATACATTATCACATTTAATCCTTACAACTACCATATCACGTAGGTACTATTATTATACCTATTATATAATTGGGGAAATTGAGGCTGAGAAGGGTTACATGAAAACTGTTCAAAGGCACAATGCAATGGAAAGGCTGGACTTTGTTTCCAGTTCTATCTGATTACATATATAGAGCTATTAAATTTCTACTGCTTGTGTATTAAAATCCATTCTGGATAAAAACAGCAGCATTTTTTTTGGTTAGAATAAAACAAGGGGAAAACAAGTGATACTGTAGGAGTGTTTTGACTCTTTAGTCATATTGAATAAATGGACAGTTTCCTAATACGTATCACATAATTGGAAGATTGAAAAACAGTGATTGTGATATTTCTCTGCTAAAAGAATATGCTAAGTTTCTGACTTAATTGCTAAGAAAACAATCTCTACAAAATTTAAGAAGGGTGAAAAAAATCCTCTGAATTTAATTTTGGGAAAAAAAAAAAAAAAAAAGAATTAGAAAAGAAATGACTGGAAAATGGGAAAGAAAAGATACTGGGTAACTGGCCAAAAATGGGATGCTAGACACATTTGGATACATATTTTAGACCAGTGGACTCCAACATGTTTTGACAGTATGCTTAACAGTAAAAAATGTGAGCCTGACTCCCAAATATGTATATGTTTAAAATTTTAAAACAAATTATATACCTTTTCAACTATTCTACCATATTATGCTCATGTGTAAAACAAACCCCAAATAGAAATTAAAGGAAGAGATAAAGAATCTTCATTTAAAAATCTTGTATTGGTTACCTACTGCATACCAGACACTAGTCTACCTGCTGAAGATAGCAGTAGGAACAAAGTTCTTGATCTTATGGAGCTGACATTTTTGAGAGGCTATGGCCAGAGAGATAGACAATGAACAATAAATGTTAGGTGGTCAAAAGAAAGATGAAGAAAAAATATCATACGGAGATAGAGAATGACGAAGTTATTTTTTAGGGTGGTCAAGGAAAGCTTAGATGATTACGTGACAGAGCAAATATTGCGCATTTATTTGAACAGCTGAACAATATAATTTGCTTGAAAATTTTAAATATTCAAATAGTCTTGTCTCAGGTCTGATTAGACTGTTTCTATATTGTAATGTCATGTGACCAATGAAATAATTCTAGGTATAAATGTCATCAGCTGTGTCATTTTCTTGTGGTTCGTTAGTAGTAGTATAATCAATTTGGTTTTTATGAAAGAATCTTTTAAAAATTTCTTCCCATGCTTTGTAGATTTAATTTAAAACTTGATAATAGAATCTATAAATCCATTTAATTGGGAAAATATAAACTATAATATGTTTATTATATAATAATCAAGAAGAGTGCCTTTATCATCCCCTCTACACTGTGTAACTCCCACTCTTTTCTCAGGATATCTCAGTGTCCTATGATATGTAACTCACATAAGGCCCAAACATAGGTGCCAATGCTGATCCACACATTAAATATAAGTTTACTTTTCCATTTTATTTAGATACAATAAATATAAATTATGCTTAATGTTTCCTTTTCATAACCCAAAGTATTGTCTTCAAGGTAGACCCTAGGATATAAAAAACTTCACTGTTATAGCATTCAGAAAAACAAATTTGGAAAAGTTCAAATTAAAGATAGTTGATGAACTCATGGCCAGGAACTCCTGAAAGAAAAAAAGAGCTCTGGATGGAGTTTATAAATGAGACTGCAAATGACCTTAATGAGGAAGTAAAGTTCCTAAAAGAAACCATTAAGGTAAAGAGACCTCATAGATAAGAACTTTAAGGAGCTATGTTTACAATACTAAATAAAACAATCATCTAAATTAAAAATGTATTTATGTATACATATTTTTCTTAGTGAAATAACATAGGATTTGTTTTAGCAGTGATTTTTCTTTTTTGCTTCTGTATATTTTCTAAACCAAACACTTCATTATTTGCGTAATAAAAGTTTAAACAGTATTAAGGGAAGCAGATGTGGCTCAAGCGATTGAGCTCCTGCCTACCACAGGGGAGGTCCTGGGTTTGGTTCCCGGTGCCCCCTAAAGAAGACAAGCAAGACAGCAAGCTGACATGGTGGGCAGGTGAGGCAAGCTGATGCAACAAGATGACGCAATAAAAGACACAAGGCGGAAAACATAATGAGAGATACAACAAAGCCAGGAGCAGAAGTGGATCAAGCAATTAGGTGTTTTCCTCCCTCATTGGAGATCCCAGGTTT
>JAQZBX010114369.1:0-10025 GCA_029593785.1 Cabassous unicinctus
CGGGACCTCATATGTGGGAAGCTGGCGCTTAACCACTGAGCCACTCGGTTCCCCTGAGTTGGTTTTTTGTTTGTTTGCTTGTTGCTTGTTTTATTGTTTTTAGGAGGCACCGGGAACTGAACTCAGGACCTCTCATGTGGGAAGCATGCACTCAGCCGCTTGAGCCACATCCACTCCCCTTCATATTATATTTTCCACATTGGAAAGACTTAAACTTTGCTTACTGCTCTATGAGCGTTATAGGACTCTCAAAATGGGAGATGAATGTCACCAAGGATCAACAGAGGCCCTCAAGACAAAGCCCACTTCTGAGCCTCATTACCAGTCTGTATTTCAACTTTCACATTAACTGGGGGGCTCAGAAGATTCTTTATTTTCTTGCAGGCTCAGTGACACATTTTAAAAGGTTGAAAATATATCTTATTAAACACCTTTAGTATATTTACAGTGGATTGTTTTCAAAATTTTTAGTTTACTATAATACAGAAAATTGAAGCTCCTCACTCACAGTTATATCTTAATCACATAACATAATGTCTGAAACATCATACTTGCCATCTTTATCATTGTTATTATCAATATTAGTGTTTTTAGTAGAGGAATTCCATTTGGAAATAGAGTACCCAATGGAGATCAAGAATAAAGGAAGTGTTTGGGATTCAAAGTAGTTTTTTTCAATAGGAAAGAGCAGTAAATATGAAATTAGTGTCACTTGAAAGAGAATTTTTAAAGTGTTCCGCTTTCCTTCCATCAACAGCAAAGATGAGAAGACAGAAAAGTTGGGAAGTCAAGCATATCATTCCAAAAGACTAGTATAGTAGTGAATAGGAGAAGAGATTAGAAGATACAGAGCTGATAGTTAGACTGTCATGAATATAAGCCAATATTTATAATATACTATAGAATACATAGACTGCAACCTCCAGACTCGTAACTCATAGCAGCCGTAATCTAGGCACCACAGTGGTACTTGTATTAAACTAGTCTTTTACAAGCCATCTTGAAGTTGCTCTTTGAGTGATGCTCCTAAAGAATCTAAGACCTCCCTATGCTTTATCCTCACTGAGATTCCTCTGGGCTTTCCATAAAATCATAAGAAAATCCTATTGATCCTCATATCATATCTTTAAAACAAAATCCATCTTTCCATCATACTTGGGCACATGTTTGATTAAATACTCATTTCCAGGTAACAATTTCTGCCACAGTTTATGTAGTATTAAAATTTTTTTAAAAGAAAAGTTCAGAAGGCAAGCCAAGAAGATCATCACAGACCTGAGTCTAGTAATTTTAAGGCCATGAATGCTTTTTTTAAATTATTTCCCTTTCCTAAATTTTTACTCAACACACAATAAAAGCAAAGATGCACAATACCCAATAAAGAAACTGTACACAAAGGTTCACAGATTTTTCACATGGATCAGAATTTCAAGTGGCATCGGTCTTTCAAAAACTAGTGCTCTACAGTCTCTTTCTGGGAGCTATTAATAAGTATCCGTTCCAAAAATTTTGGCAAATAGTGCATATGCTGACTCCCTGGCCACGGTTTACTTTGCACATTAGGGATTAAAGGCTCAGAGAAGTCCTACAGGAAAGAAACCATTTATTTTCATTGTTTAATCCATGGGACCCTAAATATTTGTGATTATATAAGCATATTTTCTCCAGGAAATCTGTTAAAACTGCAAAACAAAGATCCATAGAATATCAGTGAATGACACACTAGCTTATTTATATGGTTATATGTCCTTTACTGGCATGCAGTTTTATTCATTTTGAAAGTACAATTTCTACTTCCAAACCAAATTTTCATTTGGAATATCTATAATAATAGAGCACACTATTAAAATGTTATGTATTCATGAAGGTACTTTTGCATAATAAACAGAAATACTGCATCTGCATAATTAGCCAAAGCTTATATCTATTATATGAAAATGTGAGGTATAGTAAAATGGTTGTATGCATATATTTGCTTTTCTGTATCTCCAAAGATTATTTGGGATGATCAGTAAATCATTCTCTAAGGCTCAGTAGAACTGAAATGAACCCCAAACCTTGACTTCTTCCTTGTATAATTATGTGGTAAAAATAAAAAGTTCCTGGAGTTATCTGAATTGGATTTAAAAAGCAAGGAGAAGGCTTGAGGGGGAAAACAATTTTTAACAATGCAGTAGGAAATATCATAATTAGGTCTTTGGAATAAATTTCATTGTATTTTCTCTAGGTTCTAATTGTGGACAGATGTTGCTTGGTCAAGGCAATAAAGTTTATTCTAAGACTAATACAAATGCCCTCAACCGAAGACATTAAGTTGGGGTCAGAAATTGCTTTTTCACCTTCAGGGTCATGACAAAGTTATTGATGAGCATGTGCTCATTTCTCTTCTATGATCGTATTCTTTTCTGTGCCACAAAATAACTTTTAACTCATTTTTCTCTTAAATATTTTTTCTTCAAATGGGATTTTGGTGCTCTGACTCTCTAGCTTCTTGCCATAAAAAAGAAAACAATATTTTTAGTTGCATCAATTTTATGCCTCTATTACCTTAGAAAAAGAAGGCATTGCTCCTGAGGTGATGAATATTGTTTACCAATTTCCCACAGGACTTCCCTGGAACATTTCAAGCCATAAAGACACTTTCTGTGCATCCATTAGTATCTAAGGGAATGTCCACACTATTTGTCCACCTGAATCCAGAACCATTTCAGTCAATTTTGAGCAACCCATAGCATGCACAAAACATAAGAGCAATGGATCTGTCCTTGTGTTTAAAATAGGCAGCTGTGACACTACCAAACTATAGTACAATAAGAAGCTGCAATAAACACAAATTTCTTTCCAATCAGATAAAATTTATGGCACTAGGGACCCTCTGATATACATACATATGCAAATTATTTTCTTTTATATTTTACCAAAATATAAAACAAGAATTGGGGCCACATCCTAATAAGTGCACAAAGTTCTCCTTTTCTTACTGCACAAATATTATTTGAAAGCATCTTCATTTAATTTGTATAGTATACCTCAACAGATAAAATGTTCCTTATTAATACAGAAAATACCCAAAGTGTCACTGATATACTATATACAGAAGCAGACATATCTAACTCTCAGTTTACAACTTGACCTGATAAATATAATTTATATCATTCAACATGTTAAAGAAAGCTCTTCTATTTCGGATGAGGGTTTTAATGTGTAATAGAGCTGGTTAGGTGGGGATTATATTAGGCGTCTGGTGAGACACTGTTTTTTGTTTTTTTTTTTTGGTAACCTGTGAAATGATTTCTCTTTTTTAGCTGGTATTCTCAGAATCATGGTGCGTAACTTGAGTTGACCTGGGGGAAGTGCATAACTTAGTATTTCTGTTTTGAGAGACAGGCTGTTCATAACAGCCGTTGTATTTGCCAAGGAGAATTTGCAAAAGGACGCTTTTGTGAAAATGGGGAATTAGGTTCCAATCCAAGTGCGCCGGAATCTGAGGTAGAGAAATATGCCTGGGTGGCCTCTGACGCCGGACAGCTCCTCAAAAGGGAAATTGTGGTGGTGGGATGAATCTGAGCCTGCTCAGCCAGGGCTGAGACATTTTTGGAGGAGGCTTGATTCACCCCTGAATGTTGGTGAGAATTTGGGCCCTTTAGGACTCAACAGGGTTGAGTTAGTGATGTGAAGTCCTCCAAACTGTAAATCCAAGCTTCGAGCATCATCAAAGCATGGGATACATAAGAAATCTTTACCGGTTATGTGATGTGGCAACAAGAAGTAACAGATGGTGTTCAAGAAATAAATTTACAGTACCTACCCACAGACCCCCACTCCTGCCAGGGTATTCAAGATAAGACTGACGCGGTTTTGGACTGTGTAAGCCGTGAGTTTTATTTCTTGGACATTTCAGGAGAAATCTGAAGAACCTTGAGAGGGAGATTCTGGGTTTTATGCAAATAAGAGCAGGAATAAGGGTGGGAAGGTATTTCAGAAGAACAATTGAGGGGACTGAGGGAAGGGAGTGGCATAGTATTATTTCGAGTTGGTGAAGCAGACCATGAATTTTACCGAGTACTAATTTACTACTTTTGCATCTCTGTAAATGGTACCACCAGCTGCCTAGTTGCTCCACCAAAAATCTAATAGTTATTCCTGATTCCCCTTTCCTCCAGCAAACGCCCTTTAGCATGCCCTGTTACCTCACCTGTAAAACATACCCCGACTCATCCACTGGCCTCCAGCATGACCACCCATGCGTGGTGGGAATCACCCCTGTGATTGTCTTCTTGTCTATCCCCCTGCACAGTCTAGTCTCTATTTTACATCAAGGATGCTCTCTTGAAACTGTAAATCAGTTCATGTCATTTCCCTAAGTGAAAACCTTTAGTGGGTTCCTATCACCCTAGCATAATAGCCCAAATCCACAATCGGGCTTAGGTGGTCATACATGAGCTGGCCCCTGCCTGTCGCCTTGTCTTCCTCACCCACACTGGCCTTCTCCTTCTTCCTTGAGGCCAGTAAGCTCCACTTTAGGATTTTTCACTAACTAAACCTTTCCCTGAAACGATCCCTTCTCTGATCTGTGCAAGGCCAGGAACTCAGTTATTTGGGTCACCCTCACATATCAGCTTCTCTGAAAGGCCTTCCATGGCTGGTAAATGTGGAGTATATTACACTTTCAATTTTCCCTTTGGAATCCATTACTCTGTTTTTATGTTCAGCAGTATTTACACATTTTCAGTTTTCTCTGCTAGACTGAAAGCCAGAACACTCTTTATCTTTTCTAAGCTCTATACGTGGTATTCAGCCCAGAGTAGGTATTCAATGAAAATTTGTGAAATGAATTAGAGTTGGTAATTTTTTCTTTAAATAAAAGTTTTTTTTAAAAGTGAAATAAGAACAATTTCAAGTATACAGAATTTTTGTAAATGAATTATTTTTTAAAGTAAAATAATTATTATTTTATAGATGTTAGTTATCCATACATTCATTTTTGCATTTATCTCAGCCAAGATTTATGTGCAGAAGGTGCTTTAAAGCAGCATACAAGTTTAACAAGAAACTGGCTCAAAATATATAATGACTGCTGCTGCCCCTAATATTTGTGAGATCCAAGAGAGGCACACACATGGAAGATAGACATCCAATAAATGATAAGTACAAATGTATTATGTTTTTAGGAATCAAGTCAAAAACTAACCAAATGTAAGTAGAAAATGTAGTTATTATAAAAGCTAATATATTATGAGGCAGGTTATAAATGACAAAAGTCCAATTTTTATATAAAAAATTGCTTGGTGAAGCAATGGACAATATTGTGTCCAAATGTCATATCTTGCAGCCACACCGAGTGAAAGCTGCTGATCTTTTCCTTCTCCCATTTCATTATTGTTTCTTTTAGACTAATCTACAACCTTTGTGGATAAAAGGACATGTCCTTTGAGATTTAACTCATCTACTGAAAACAGCTTTAATCTCACCCCTTTTCATTTATGCCTACTGCTCTGTTTGGATAATCTGCCAAATTAATCAACAACATTGGCTCAGTCTTTCTCTCCACTGTGAGTCTCACCACCAAATTTGTTGTCTTCGGCATTAACGCTCCAGGAGCTCAGTGCATGGCCACTTGCCTACCCTCTCACACACAGAGGCGCTGCAACACGTTTGCATCTGTGTCTATATCTACATTTATACCTCCCATCTACATCCATATCCATACCCTCGTGCATATCCATAACTACATTACATGGAGATGGACATATATCAAATGACAGTCCAAAGGCAATATCTGCTATTTTCCTCTCTAGAAAGGGATTATAAAGATAAGGCTACAAAAAAAAAAAATCTCATAAAGATACTCTTCTTAATTCTCAAATGTTTCTCAGTCCAAAAATTGGCTCACTCTGATTGTGAAATTATGATCGATCAGCCATCACTTCTGTAGTTGCTGGAAATGCAGTTCTTAGAAAAAGACTTGGGAAGTAAAGCTCTTTGGAAGAGTGGCTGTTAAATTTTTTGCCTGGGATCCACAGAAGAAAATACTTTTTATATCGTGATACGGTACACTATATACACATGCAAACATCTATGAGGAGATATAGCTAAAATAATTTTTTATAAAATAATACTTACCTTTACAATGTTCAGCACACTGATATTTTTCTAATATATTCTATTAAAATAAATTTAAACAAAATGGTTGTTTTGAACCTCAAAATTGATTTCACCATCCACTGATGGATTGAGATCCAAATTTGAAGAGCACTTATTTCAGACCTCAAGATTTGGACTGATTGAACCTGATGGTCTTGGCATAACCCCCCCACACACACACACACACACACATACAATCCATGTACATTCACAGGAGATTCTGGAAATGCATGTGGAATACACAGTTTTGAAATAAACGATTATTTAGTTATTCGTAACAGGTAATAAATCTTATTTATGAAGGTGCCCAGTAAGTACAGCCTTTGTATTTTTGCAGAGAGACTCAACCATATGTTTTGCTGCCTCACTGGTCCAAAGTCATTCTGGAGTCGGATGTCTTTTCTCAAGAAAGGAGTTGTTGAGGGGACCTTAGCAGTTACGCGCATGCAGATTGTAAGGTAAGTAAATTAAAATGGTGCCACAGAAAAGACATCAGAAACTCTTGCAGTTTGGTGAAGGCAGCTCTTGCCAATACCTTTACCTTTTCTTTTTTTTTTTTTAAAACCATAGCTTGATAGATTGTCAACACGGGTCAAAATGTACTTTTTAAAGCAATATAATCTCTACCTGAAATTTCAAAATGCAAGTGTCAAAACGCGAATTTCCAAGATGATCTCATATAACACCTTTAACCCAATCTTCATGTAGCAGATAAGAAGACAGTCCTTGAGAACGGAAGTAACTTGTTCAAGTTATTATTGCTCAGCCATGTGTGAGATCCAGAAGGAGCTTGCAGCTGTGATGAATGTGCAGTGCAGAGGTTAAGCACGGAGCCAGAGTGCCCTCTGTGAATCCAGCTCCACCGCTGCCTACTTAAAGTAGGCCAGCTTTCTTAGCCTCCCCATGTCTCAGGATAGATGTACTACCCTTATTTTTTTTTTTTTTAAGATTTATTTTTATGTATTTATTTATCCCCCCTTGCTGCTTGTGCTTGCTGTGTTCATTTGATGTGCGTTTTTCTGTGTCTGCTTGTCTCCCTTTGTTGTGTCATCTTGCTGCATCAACTCACTCTGCCGTGCGGGCCGGCTTGCCTTCACCAGGAGGCCCCGGGAATTGAACCCGGGGCCTCCCATATGGTAAACAGGAGCCCAACCAATTGAGCCACAGCCGCTTCCCTCTACCATTATTTTTGATAGGATGAAATGAATTAGTGGATGTAGAACACTTAGAAAGTTTCAGCAACTTGATAAGTGCTTCACAAGTTTTAGTTATTGTGAGTAGTGTGGTCATTTTTCTATTATTGCACAGAGTTTCAGGTAAGATCTCTCAGTATCTCTATTTTTTGGGGAAAAAAAAACTTTAATTTCCCAATTTAGAAAAAGAACAGCCTCACATATTATTTACTCCAAGGCTTCTATCAAGTAGTAACATCCTGATTGACAGTATTATTAATTAATTTATTTTTTCCTTTCAAAGGTAGTTATGTTATGGTAGAGATTTTTCAAGTCTTGGCTAAAAAAGTCACAAATGCAAAAATAGTATGTTAACTGAGAATATGTTTACACTGCCTCAAACTCAATAAATTGCTAAGACAAAACCAATTTTTTTGTGGGAGTTGCGTTTTCATTCACTGATTTACTGATTCATTGAAAAACCCTTGTGGATGCCTACTATACGTCAGGGGATGGTCTAGATGCTTGAGACCCGTCAGCGAAAATCCTGGCGAAGATCACCTCCCTTGTGGGCCTTAGATTCTTTCGGGAGGAGATGACAGTAAGAACTTAAATAAACAAAAAGAAAAATATTAGAAAATGGTAAGTGCCATGGAAAAAAGAAAAGGGATTTCAAGGTCAAGGTAATTGGGAGTCTTGAGGGAAGACGTTGGTTGCAATTTTAAGTAACTTGTCCAGGGGAAGTGTCCCAGAGATGACAACATCTCAGCAAAAATGGCAAAGAAGTTAGCTACTCAGTTACCTGGAGTCAGCGAATGAAAGCAGTCAACTGAAGACCCTTAACAGTCAAATGAAGGCTGAAAATTGTGAATGGACCTAGTACATTCCAGAAAGGAATAAGAAAGTCAGTTAGGCTGGACATGATAAAGGGGTGGTTAGATATGCTAATATTAGATGATGTAGCAGAGAGAGCTGTGAACAGTATCAAAGAGAATTGTAAGTAACTAAGGAACTTTGTGTTTTACTCTGAGCGATATGGGGAGTCATTGCGGCATTTTGAGCACAGTAGTAGGGATATGCAACATCTATTTATGAAGGGTTTTCTGCCGATTGTGTTCAGAATAGACTATGGAAGAAGGAGTGGCAAGAGAAGAAGCAAAGAAACTAATAAGGAGGCTACTGCAAATGTCCAGGCAACAGATGATGGTGGCTCAGAAAGGGCTAGCGGTATGGCGTGGAGAAAAATGCTTGAATCTTGAAAATTTTAAAGGTAGATTGAACAAGACTTTAGGATGGACTGTGTATAGGATATGAGGGGAAAAAAGGAGTCAAGGAAGAATTCAGGGTTTCTTTCCTGGAACTTTCACATTCTTGCTCAAAAATGAAATCCAAACACTGAAATATAATCAATGATTATCAGAACCTAATAAAATGTAATATTCAAGCACACTGACAGTTGTTGAGCAAAAGAGAAAAGAATATCTATCTGTAATGGAAATAGCATTGGTTCTAGTTACTCAACATGAGCGTCTTAATCTAGGCTAGACACTAATTTACTCTCAAGCCTAAGGAATCCTCAAGCAGCAATTATTTACATATAAAGTAGATATGTTAATTGCTGCTTTTATATCAAGATGAATTCTTCTCCTGAAGGCTAGTGCTATATAAAGCGTAAACATACTTAGCACATATTCTTAAACTGTTATATTCTAAGAGTAATCAGAATTCCTAAATAATCGAAGGGAATTATTTTGTTGTAACCCAAATTCTGGATGGAGGACACATGAACATTTATGAGCATGTTTGGAAAGTCTAAGTATTATAGCTAGAATGTTAGCTAATTCACTCAAGCATATATGTAACAAACCTAATATTTGTTGGTTGAATGACTAACTCAATGAATAATTAACTGGCATACAGATTTTATGTATTCAGACGAATTGGACTTGTCACTCTTATATTAGATTTTCTTTATCTATAGCAGGTAATTTAGTTTAAAGTGAGGTTACAACCCAAATGCAGTGATCAGTTAATTTAAACAGCATTTGTCTTTTCTCAATGGACTTCTTAAAATCATACTTGAAACATTCGTGTGTACATAAATGAGATATTGGAGTTGCTATCCCATTCTAAAATTTATTGAACTGCTGAGGAAGAAGTAATTATTACAGTATCAACTGTTCACTCTTAATGGTCTAAAACAAGGGCTGGCAAAATGCAGCCTGCCCACAAGCTAAAAATGGTTTTGTATGTTTTTAAGTGATTGAAAAATATTAAAAGAAGAATACTGTTTCATATCTGGCAAAATCAAATTTCAGTGTTCTAAAATTTAATCAGAACACAGCACAGTCATTCAAATTGTCTATGGCTACTTTGGCACTACAATGGCAGTGTTGAGTAAAGGCCACAAAAACGGTAGATCCCCAAAAGCTCGACATGTTTACTGTCTGACTCTTTATAGAAAAGGTCTGCTGAACCTTAGTACAAAAAAAAATTATGTAATAACTCTGCATTTATATGACATTTTCCTTATGGTATGGTTTAAGTATATAAATGGCATTATTTCCTTATCCTCAATGTTCTTGATTTAAGAGAATTGAAAAGGTTTTTTATCAGAATCCTCACCGATTTCAACACATTTTTTTAAATGGTATTTTTAGAGAAGTTTTAGATTTATATTTATAGAAAATTTACACTGAAAGTATAAGG
>JAQZBX010114370.1:0-10026 GCA_029593785.1 Cabassous unicinctus
AGGGACCCCTACCCCACCCCTCAGCCCACCCCCCACCCTGGGCAGCCACATGCTTGACGGGGAGGGGCCCTGGGAGACCTCCGGCCTGGGTGCCACTCGGGGAAATCGACTCCGAGCTGGGGTGTCACGAAGGGGGCCTGGTGCAGCTCGGGGCCAGCAGGTGGTACAGGGTCTGGCATGGGGGTGGGCTTGTCAGACCCCACCCTGTCTGTCCAGAAGGCTGTGCTTCTGGGGAGGCCTGGGAGAGACTTCCCGGGAAGGGGGAGGCGGCCCCCTCTCAGGGGCCCGGCAGTGGGCATTGTGGGCCTGGGTCTCAGTGTTGGGGGGCTCCCCTGGCTCCTTAAGGCAAGCTGGGAGGCTTGCTTTCTCGGACCTTCGGAGAGTGAGCAGGGTTGCCCTGGGGCGGGCCCGTTACTCCCCACTCACAGCGGAGGCTGGGGAGGCCCAGGCCCCTGGGACTGCGTGGGAGGAGCGGGCGCCCTTGGGCCTGGGGGTGCTGGAGGCATCTGCTTGGTGGGTAAACAAGGGCCTGCCCTTGGCCGACAGCTGGGCTGTGACAGGGGAGGGGAGGGGGCAGCCGAGGAGAAAGGCTGGAGCTCAGCTGCTCCAAACGGCCCACAGCCCTCCTTCCCCATGCATGACCCCTGACCCCGGGCTGTGAGGCAGCCCCCCAGCAGGGCTGGCCCCCAGTACCTGTGTATAATGGGGTGCCCTGAGGACTGCACCCACGCCAGAGCCCCACCGGGCAGGGAGGAGGCCCCGATCCACGGAAAGACCTGGCAGGGGGAAGGCAGAGCTGAGCCCACTCCCCTTTCTCTCGGTCTCTGGTTCTGGTGGAACCTTCTGGATCCAGGCGGCCGTGGAGCGGGGGCTGGGCCGGTCCATACAGGACTGGCTTGTGCCGTGGGCGTTAGTTCGCATTTCCTGGGCCGCACACACTATAGGATTGATCTTGATTTGCTGTCTCTGAATTGAGTCAACTCTTTTGTATGCCGGGTGAATTGCCCAGCTGCCGGCGGGAGCGAGCGCGTGCCGGGGGTACTGAGGCGCCGGGCCGGGAAGCCGGGAGGGGCGCGGGCCGAGAGGCGCGCGCGGGGCCCCCACCCCGCTGGCAGGGGGCGCTGCCGAGGCTCGGGGTCCGGAGGCTTCCGGCCCGGTGGTCGAGGCTGCCCCTGGGGCCGGCTCGGACTCCGCCTCGGACAGGGTGGGCGGTGTTGGCCAGCCCCTCCGACTCAGTTTCCCCACGTGGAACATGGAGACAGTGGGGCTTCCGCTGCTAAGGGGGTGAGGGTCGAGCAGAGTGGGAGCAGCGCGTGCGACCCCCGCCGCCGTCCTCGTGGAGGTTGGGGCGAGTGGGGGGAGGGGGCCGGGGCTGGGGAGGCGACGCCGACGCCGGGCCTCCTCGTGCGGGTCCCCCGCGTGCCGGGCCCCTGCCCTCCTCCCGGATACTGGCCGCGCCGACGGGCGGAGCCGGGTCCTGAGCCCCCTAGGCTTTGCTTGAAGCCTCCCCGGCCCGGAGTGGGGGTCGTGGGTGGCCCCTTCAGGCACCAGCTGTTGCGCGCTCCCCCACCCGGAGAACTGCGCCCCCCACTCTCCGCAACCACTTACGTGTGGGTGAGAAGGCCGGGGAGGGGGCGCTTTCTAGCACGCCCTCGCCGCCCCTCTTCCCTCCTCTCCCCTCCCCTCCCCGCCTCCCGGCTTGTGGGCCGGAGACCCTCCAGCCTGGCGCACCCGGAGGGCAGGAGCGAGGAGGGGAGTGCGGAGAGCGCAGGGGCCGTTGCGAGGGAGAGGAGGAGGGGGGAGCGCGAGATTCACCGAGCCGGACTCGAGCCTCGGAGGAAGAGGGGGGCGGGGAGGAGGGAGGGAGGGCGGGAGGAGGGAGAGCGGGAGGGCGGGCGAGAATGAATTCCCCCCGCTGCCCGCGAGGCGAGGGGCGGGGCCGCGCAGATCGATGCGAGGAGCTGGGGAGGAATTTCAATACCGGGAGCGAAGTTAGAGCTTGAAGGACGGCGGCGGCGGCGGGCGCAGCCCCGGAGCGGCGGCGGGGCCGGGCAGGTAAGCGCGCAGCCCGCGGCGCCCGACCCCGAGCCGGGCAGGTGCAGAGCCTGGGAGGCGTGGGATCCCGGCCTCTCCCGCGGACGGCTCGCCCCTGCGCGCCCCCCGTGCGCTCTCGGGGCACCCTGGACCCCCGGTGCGCCCCGGGCCCGGCGCGCGAGCGCAGCGGGCAAAGTTGGAGCAAGTTGATGGCGGCGGCGTGGGCGCTGGGCTCGGCCCGGCACAGCCAGGGGTCCGGGTCCCTGCTGCACCCTGCCCCACCGCTCCCCCCCGGACCCTTTCCCGTCCCCAGCGTCCCTCTCCCTCGTCGGCCGCCCCCCTTGGCAGCCAGCAGCCCGGCCTTGCTCCTCAGGCCGCCCCTCCCTGCACGGCGCTCTGCAGCTCTGCCCTGCCCGGAAACCTGGGTGCTGCCCCCAGCTCCTGGTCCACCACCCCCTGCCCTGCGAGCCCTCTCTCCTGACGTTGCTGGCCCCCTGGAGCTAGCCCAGCCACCCGGGGAGGGTCCACAGTGAGGCCTCTGGCACAGGTGTGGGGCTTTGGCTCCTGCCTGGTGGATGTTCTCCACCGTCACCCACCCCCCACCTTGGCCATTCGGCTTTGCAGGGCTGCTTCACCTCCTTGCCCCCACCTGGCTCCGTAAACAGCCGCCCCATTAGATCCTCCAAAACCTGCAGGCTGCCTGCTGGCTGCTCAGGGTGAGGCCTCTGGGTGCTGCCTGCAGGTGCCCCCTCACCAGCAGAGACCTGGCATCTCTGAGCTCAGAGTCAGTCTTCCAGGCATCAGCTGTGGGGCCTTGGGGCCAGGACTGACACAGGGCCTCGGTCTCCACATCTGCAAAATGGGGAAGTAGGCTGTAGTGACAGCGAGAGCTTGGCAGTGCTGCTGTGGGGAGTGAATGCCACCTGGCAGAACGGGGGCCACCACTCAGGCTGGGGGGCCCAAGTAGGGTCTGCACCTCCCAGCAAATCTCAGGTGTGAGCATCTTCCATGGGGGGGGGGGCGGCATCTCCTGCTGCTGCTGCCCCTGTACTGGGCTGGGGGCTGTGCTCCTGGGAGCCGGGACAGGAGCTTTTGAAGGGCGCAGAGCTAGAGGAAGATAGAAAGGGCAGAGTCCCCGCTCTGTTTCTCTCCGGCACAGCCTCCTAGCAACGGTCCCCAGCCTCCAAAGAGGCACTTTAGCCTTTGCCCTGCCCAGAGAGGGGACAGAGCTAGTGGGGCTAAAGCCACAGGTGCTCCCCCTTGCCTGCCTGGCCTGGCCCCTCACCTCCTCAGCCCTGGTCCTGGTCTCTCGCACTTTTACTTCCTCAGCCATCCGGGAGACAGATTGTAAGCTCCATCCCGGGTTTGTGCTCACTTTATCAGAAGGGGACATACACCTAGAGGCAAAAGGACCCACTCAGGCTAGAAGGACCACCCGCCTTCACTCTCTAGAAGCAGAGGGGCTGGAGCCTGCCGGGACCCCAGCCCTCGGGCCCCTCGTTTGCCGGGGCACAGCCTGAATCCCCATGATGGGCAGATGACCTCGAGGTCTCGAGATCAGGAAGGTTGGGACTTGGGGGGCCCTGGGGCCGTGCCACTGCCCCAGCTTAGAGCAGCTGGACCCTCTCCTGCGGGCGGCTGTGTGTCCTTTTTGGCCATGGTGACAAGCTGCTGCGTGCATCATTCAGGATGATACAGCAGGCCCAGGGCAGGCAGTCTGAGAAAAGCTGGGAGAGGAGCCCAGGCAGGGCCATGCTGCCGACCTGGCCAGGGGAGGGGCGGGGGCGGCAGAGGGGTGGGGGGCTCCCACGCCTGGAGGACAGCTTCCTTTCCCCACAGCCCCCGCGGGGCTCCCTCTGGAAGGCTCGGCGAGTTTGCAAAGTGCTTTCGAAGCAGGCTCCCCACACCTGGGCTGGGAGAGGCTGCTGCTCCCCGAACCAGAAAGAAGCAGGAGGCTGCGGGCCCCAAAGCATGGCCCCAGCAGCCTCTTCTCTTGGACCTGGGATTTGAGCTTTGGACCCTACGTGTCTCCTTGTTGTCTGCTTCACTTCCTTGCACTCCAGTTCTAGATTTCAATGGAATTTTCTGAACACTGATAGAACCCCCCCTTCTCAGGTTGCCTGGGTCCAAGCCCCACCCCTGCCATCTTACCCTCTCAGGTCCCCATCAGAGAGGACCCTGTTTCCGAGCGACCATGCGCAGATGCCGTAGCCGGGGTGCACAGACTTGGGGAGTTCATTTCTGCCTGCGGGAAGCCAACAGGCGGACCCCGATACCCAGTGGGTGGGTTAAATGTCCCCGAAGGGAGGGCGGCAGCGTGGAAAATGCCGGTGAGTGACAGGTGGGAGATGGATCTCCAGGGCCGGGTGACGGGGCCATAAATTTCCGGCTGTGAACCGGGAGCGGGTGGTGGCGTGGCCGCGGACACGGGCGACATCTGTCATCTCCCTGCTCCTCCCCCGGCCCCCAAGCGCCTTTCCCTTTTTGTCTCTGTCGCGGATCCTGGAGCGTGGCCAGCAGAAGCTCAGTTGCGGGCTGGCCCTGGGGATCCTTCGCCGGGGCAGCTGGTGACGGTGCCCACCACGGAGCCCCGAGCATACAGGTGGGGAGACCGAGGCCCAGAGCAGGCCGGGGCACTGTCTGAGGCGGCGCTGTGAGTGGGCGGCAGGGCTGGTGGTGGAGGGGCCCTGCGTCCTGGCCGAGTCCAGGCGGGGGGAGCGTCTGGGGAGGCTTCTTCCTGGGTCCCCTGGGCCAGCAGGCGACCCCAGAGGCGGGTGGGCAGTGGGCAGGCCACAGCGGTCACACAGCGCCTCTCTTGGGACTTGTCCGTCCCCAGCCCCCACCCTGGCCCTGGTCTTTTGGGGTGAGCCTTGCTTGACAGGCGCCCTGCGGCCTCATGGGGAGGTGGGGGCTGTGGGACCGCACGGCTTTTGGGGGCAGGAATGGGGGCCTCCTGGGGGCCTGCACTGAAGAGCCTTCCAAGGCTTTTAAGTTTGTTGGGGTCCTGAGACGCCCCCACCAGGGGCCTGGCCCGTGTGGGGCTCCCGTGCCAGTGCTGGGGAGGTGGACGGCAAACACGCCAGTGCATACAGCTGCTTTCCTGTGCACGTCACCTGCCGGGCCCCAGCTCCGCTGGGTCTGGCGTCACCCAAGGCTGCATGGGAAGAACTCCGGGCCGCCTCCGTGGAAACCGGGCCCGTCTTGGAGAGTGCTGGACACGGGCCCCAGGCAGGGTCCCGCGGCTTGGCTCCCCTGTTGCAGGCTCTGGGGATGAGGAGCGGGTGGGGAAACTGAGTCATGGAGGCTGGCCCAGGGTCTGAGCGCTGGGGTCTGGCCCACGCCCATCCAGCTCGGCCCCTGGGGACTCTGCAGTCTGGGTGAATCACCCGGTTGCCTCCCTTCCTGCCCCAACAATGAGCCTCAGTTCCCAGGATCTGGGCCTGCCACACCCTGGGGGCTCCTTGCTGGGGCCTCTGAGAGGAGGGGCTGGGAGAGGGGTGGCAGGAGCAGAGGCCTCTGCAGAGCAGGAGCAAGGCGTCCGAGGGGCAGTGGGGCTGGAGGGCGAGAACCCACCCCTCCGAGGGGGTTTCTGCTGCCGGTGCCTCCCCTCCCCTGGGCCCCTGGGATGGGCTAGAGATCTGGAGGGATCTGGGGGCAGAGGCTGGCACACGGGCCACCTGTAGTGCACTGCCCCCCCCAGATGAGGCCGGGGTGTGGAGAGCAGTGTCCTGGGCATCCAGGAGGAGGGGAGGCGTGGCGTGGCATAGCTGGACGGACAGACGGACAGCTTCTGTCAGCTGCACCCGCGGCCCCTCCTGTGTCCGTGTGGGGCCATTGGACCCGTGGGGCCTCTGGTTCAGGCACTCGTCTAACGGGTGGGGATACTGAGGCCCAGCAGGGCAAGTGGCAGCAGGTGGGGCTGGAGGCGGTGGGGGAATCCAGGCCAGCCCGGCGCCCACATTCTGACCGCCTTACAGAGGGGAAACTGAGGCCAGCACAGAGGCGGGGCTGGGCATTGTGAACTGGCCTAGGGCCCTGCACCCCCACCCCCGCTGCCGAAGCCCCCGCCCCGCTGCCTGCCCCCTCCCACAACATAGCTGAGCAGTGACATTCGTGCAGCGTCCGCTGTGCTGACAGCCTTCCACTGGCACCGGAGTCGTGGGTGGCGGGCAGGAGGTGGGAAGCCCTGGGAGGGGCTGACAGCCGGGTGCCGATGGGTCCTTGCTTGACCTCAAGCAGGCTCAAGCCCAGGCCTCTCTTGTTACCCTCTCCCTCTGGTTCAGTAAACAGACCTTCGCGGGCAGCCACCTGCCTGCTCCTATGACAGACGACGGGCATGGGACGGCCCCCGGCGGCCCTGGCTGGGGCCTAAGGACCAGGTCGGTGACAGGCCATCGCCCCCTCGCCCCCCAGGGAGGACGCGTCACGGGCTCCTCGTAGGTGCTGTAGGGAGAGGCTTCGCAGGGCGCACATGGCGGGGTGGGGGTGCAGCCGGGCAGCGGCTCAGTGCAAAGCTGTCAGGAGGGAGCTGGAGCTGCTGGGTGAGGGCCTGGTCCCCAGAGACCCCCTCCACCATCCTGCCCGTCCCTGCACAGCATCCCCGAAGGGGCCAGGGGACCCTCGGGACTCACTTCCTTAGCCGGGCTCAGAGCTGGGCCCTGGGCTGGGCCGGGCAGTGCCCACAGGCCAGGACCGGGAGAAACTGGGGCCAACGGAGCACACGTGGGCCCAGGGGGCTGCCTGGACGAGGGGCAGCAGAGCGAGTCCTGAAATCCGGGCAGCTGCCTTCCAGACCCGTCCCCGCCTGAGCCTGACGTGCACCGAGTGCCCACCCTGTTGCCCAGAGATCACTCGTGACGCCTGATGCCACCGCGGCACCTGCCCTGAGGAGAACCCCGGTCCTCAGGGAATCCCAGATCCCCCGGTTTGCTGGGGCTCCAGGAGAGGGGCCCGCCCCCGCCCCCCCCCAGGCTGCTGGCCTCCCTCCTGTGGGTGTGGCCACCTGGCAGCCCTGCGGAAACCTCCGGGAGGGCCCAGGGCCTGCGCTGCCTCCCGCTGGCCGTGTGACCCGGGGCAGGCCTTGGAGCAGCAGGCGCCTCTTGGCATCTGGGGACTTGGAGAAGGGTTCAGAACAGGGGGCCATGGTGGAGCCACCGAGGCACAGTTCCTTCCCCTTGCCGGGCTTCAGTGTCCCCACTGTAATTTGGGGGGCTGGGCAGGCGGTCGATACCTGGTGAGTCTGAGTGGCTGGCACAGGCCTGTGACAGGCAGCGCCTGCAGAACGCTGAGCTGCTTCCTTTACCGCCTCACACAGCCCTGCAGCTCCGGCTTCTGGGCAGCACAGGTTCGGCCCTGTGTCTCTCTCTGGACGCCACCTGCAAAGAGGCAGGGATAGAGAATGTGAGTGCCGGGAACGCCTGTGCAAAGGCCCTGAGGTGGCAGCAAGCTTGGCCTGTTGGGCGAATGGCAGGGCCCGTGTGGCCACGCTTGGGGGCAGAGGTGAGACGGGGCGGTGGGTGGGGCCGACCTGCGATTTCATTCGAATTGCCTGGGGACAGCTTTGGGCAGTTGTGAGCAGCAGAGAGACTGGGTTGATTTATACATTTAAAAGGTCCTTCTGGCTGAAGGTGAAGAGAGACTTGTCAGGAGCACGGAGAGGACACAGGAGGCTGCTGTTGTCTGGGAGAGACGGGGGGGTGGGGTGGCTGTGCCGGGGTGGCGGTGCCTGAGACGGAGAGCCAGCGAGATGGGCAGCTTCTGCCTTGACGTTTCTTTAAAAATTGGAGATATGGCCCCTGGGAGAAAAGTGCTCTGTAAAAAAGAACCCCTTTTCCCATTTATGTCCCTTGCAAAAGGAGACGTGAGCTCCTACAGAGAATGAGCTTGGGGGAACACGTCCCCGTCTCCCTTTAACAGCCATCAGCGTTTCAGAGACGTGTGTCTGGGGGAGCCAAACACCCCACGACGATCTGGCATGACCCGAGCGGAGACGCCAGGGTGTCCACGTGGTGCCAGACCCCCACAGAGCCGGGTGCACGTGACGCTCAGAGACCCCTCCTCGGGCGTCCCTCGTGCTTGCTTCCTGTTGGGGACCCCCGCTTTGGTGGGGGTCTCTGAGCGGGTGCACGTCAGCGTCTGTGCCTGAGTGTGCTGCGGGAGTGTGCACGTGTGTGTTCACGTGTGTCCACGGTGGCGTGTGTGGCCCCGCCTGGGGACCAGCAGTGTGTGTGGGTCTCGGTAGCGATTGTTTCCTGTGAAGGCCGCTCTTGGGGCTGCAGTCCCTCGGTGAATTCGCTGCCTGCTCGCTACCAGCCTAGAAAGTTCTCCAGATGCCGAGTTTCTGAGACGAGGGGGTGGGCAGAGCTCGGAGGGGCGCCAGGTGTCCCCGCTGGTGTGTGGACGGCTGGTGACGTTTGCCGCTGGCAGACATCTGGCTTCTCCTTGATCCCTCGTGGTGCCCACGGAGCAGGAGCACTTTGGAGTTGAGGAGTGTGCTTTGGGGCGTTGGTTTTGCAGACAAGGACCCACTGGAAGTGCCGGAGTTGCCACAGGCAGCCTTGATTCGGACGATCGGAAGCCGTCCCAGCCCGGGGCAGCTGCCCACTCGGCGCACACGCTCGGACACGCACGCGGGAGGATGTACCTGTGCACATATGTGGGTGGGCATGTATACACCGACAGGCCCGTGTGTGCACGGAATGCACACGTGATGTTGTATATGTGACCCCACTCTGCTGTGTACATGTCTGGGTGTATGCACGTACCACCTGGCACACCCACGTGTGCACGTACACGTACGCACATGTGTAGGCACCTTGTCCAGGTGTGCACGTGTGGACATACACCCCATGTGTGCACAGACACCGACGCACAGGCCAGCCTGGTAGGTGCTTCTGGTGAGGCCGGGAGGAGGGGCTTTTCCGTGTACAGGTGGGACACCCCCTCCTAGAGCCCCCCCGGGCCCTGGGGGCCACACCGACAGGTCCTAGGGGAGCTGCCCTCCTGGGTTCTGGGGATGCCAGGTGCCTGGGGTGGGGGGCGAGTCTGGGGGGGTACCCACTGGGCACTGCAGGTGGGGTGGGCTGGGCTACACCTGAGGCTGTGCAGGCCTCCCTCAGGGTGGCCAGGGGGTGTGACAGTGGGGAAGGGGCCCATCGCCCCGCGGAAACAGTGAGTGATCCCGATGGCCAGAACCGTGGTGTGGCCTTGGGCAAAGCCATTCCCCGGGGAAGCCACAGCCCCTCTGCAGCTCCTGCCACAGTTGGGGCCGGTGTGACCTGGGCACAGAGAGCTGGAGGGGCTCAGCCAAGGCTCGCGGCTCACGGGGGCCTGACACCCCTGCCACCTCCCCCCGAGTCATCCAGCCCCTGCCCCATTTTCCGGGGAGGGCAGGGCAGTTAGGGAGGCCTCCGGCCTGAGCTGCAGGAAGCTCCAGCCTGGACCTGCCAGGCGGGCGGCTTGGGGTCCGGCCTGAGGTGGCTGAGCGCTCAGTTTAAACCACAGCACTGGCTCTCCCCGAGGATGCCAGCCGGGCACCGGGATTCCCGGGGAGCAAGAGCCGTCCCTGAGGGCGGGGGGAGGAGAGGACAGCCCGCGTGGCCGGGGCGGTGCGCGGGGGGGAGGTCCAGCCTCCTGGACTCCTGCCCAGGGCCCCATGTGCCCAGGGCCACCCGGCTGCCCAGGGTGACAGGCCCCTCCAGCTGCAGGCCCCTCTCCCCCTCCTCCTCCCCTCCCTCACTCCGCTACTGCGTTCACCCTCCTCCCTCCCCAGCAGCGACATGCTTCCCTCCCCCTCCTTGTCCCTCCTTCTCTTTCCCCCTCGTCCCCCTCCCTCTCCCTCCTCCTTCAGTCCGGTGCCCCCCATCCTGCCTCCAGCCACTGGGCTCTTCTGCAGCTCAGCAGCGCCCCCCGGCTCCTCAGCACGGTCCTGCGTGTGGTTCGTGAAGCACACTGTCCAAGACTGGAGTGCACGTCCGTCCGTCCGTCCGTCCG
>JAQZBX010114371.1:0-10024 GCA_029593785.1 Cabassous unicinctus
TCTGGATGTGGTTCTGCTCAAGTTTATTCTGTTTGGAGTCTACTGGATTTCTTTAATGTTCATATTCATGTCTTTCATTAGATTTGGGGAGTTTCACCCATTATTTCTTTGATTATTCTCTCTGACCCTTTCTCTCTTTCTTTTCCTTCTGGGACTCCTACAGAACATACATTGGTACTCTTGATGGTTTCTCTTAGGCTCAGTTTACTCTTTTTTTCTTGATTTTTTTTTTCTTACTGCTCCTCAATCTATATCACTTCAATTGTCTTGTCTTAGAGTTCACTGATTCTTTGTCCTGCTATCTCCATTCTTCTGTTGAAACCCTCTAGGGAATTTTTCATTTCAATTTTTATTGTCAACTCCAGTATTTCTGTTTCTTTCATTTTTAAAATTACTATCTCTTTGTTGAGATTCTTGTTATTCATTGATTGTTTTTATGATATCATTTAGTTCTTTCTCTGTGTTTTCCTTTATGTCCTTGATCTTAATGAGGATCATTTTTAAAAAAATCTTTGTTCATTGTGTCTAAAGTTTGGTCTTCTTCGTTGATGGTTTCTGTGTTTTTATCTTATCCCCCTAGATGGTCTGTAATTTCCTCTTTCTTTGTTTATCTTATAATCTTTTTTGCACACCATTCATTTAAATATTGTAAATTTTCAGTTCTGGGATTTAGCTGGAGCTGTCTGTTCCTTAAGTTTGTATCCTGTTAATGATATGAATGAGATTTCCTTGAATACCAGCATCTAACAAAAATAAACAAACCAACACAAAAATCACTGTTGACAGTCTTTATAAATTGGCTCTGCATTGGCTGGTGGCCTCCTTAGATTATATCAAGTGTATCAAGAATATCAGCTCATGGCAAAAGTGAAGTGCAGATGTTTTTTGTCTTTTCTGAGCTTGCATCTTTCCTGTGTTTGTGCTTCCTCATGACCTAGGAATTTCCCTGGTTACTGGTATCTGAATGTCCACTTTACTCCCTATCAAATAGATTTTCCTCACTTCCTGGAACTCTTTTGTGTGGCTTATAGCTGGTAATCCTTTGCCCGAGAACCAGAGAGGAGTTTCTTGTTGTCTTTCAGGTTGCTACCCAATAGATTGGCATCTACACACAGATACCCCAGTATGTGTATTGGAGTTATTCTGCTCTCTCCAGAACAGGGCCAGGGTCCCACAATGGGAGTTCAGGATGACTCCCCTGCCTGGGGGGAAGGGGCTAGGGAGAGAGGCCAGGAAGGGTGGCATATGCTCCTCCTATATATTTTTTTTATTTTTATTCACCATCCCCCCCCCTCCCTGAGATGGCTCCCTTGTCTGTCTGCTTGTTGTCTGTTCGTTTCTTCTTTAGGAGTCACTGGGAACCGAACCCGGAACCTCCCATGTGGAAGGCGAGTGCCCAACTGCTTGAGCCACTTCCGCTCGTGCTCGTTGCAGCTCATTGTGGCTCATCGCCTTTAAGGGGCACCAGGAACTGAACCAGGACCTCCCATGTGGATGACAGGTGCTGAACTGCTTGAGCCACATCTGCTCCCCCCCCATCATTTTTTTTAAAGATTTATTTATTTATTTATTTATTTCCCCTTTCCTCCGTTGTTTTTACGCTTACTGTCTGCTTTCTGTGTGCATTTGCTGTGTGGTCTTCTGTGTCTGCTTGTCTTCTCTTTAGGCAGCACCGGGCATCAATCCTGAGACCTTCCGGAGTGGGAAAGAGGTGCTCAATCTCTTGCGCTACCTCAGCTCCCTGGTCTGCTGCGTCTCATTGTCTCTCCTCTGTGTCTCATTTTGTTGTGTCATCTTGCTGCGCTAGCTCTCCTCTCAGGCCAGCTCTCCATGTGGGCCAGCTCGCCACATGGACCAGCTTGCCTTCTCCAGGAGGCCCAGGAAGCGAAACCTAGACCTCTTATATGGTAGATGGGAGCCCAATCTCTTGAGCCACATCTGCTTCCCTCCTATCATTTTTTAAAATTAATTAATTAATTTATTTCCCACCACCACCACCACCATTTTCTGCTCTCTGTGTCCATTTGCTGTGCGTTCTTCTGTGTCTGCTCGTCTTATCTTTAGGCAGCACCAGGAACTGATCCCAGGACCTTCCAGAGTAGGAGAGAGGCGCTCAGTCTCTTGCGCCACCTCAGCTCCCTGCTCTGCTGCATCTCTTATTGTCTATCCTCTGTGTCTCTTTTTGTTGCATCATCTTGCTGCACCAGCTCTCTGTGTGGGCCAGCACTCCTGCATGGGCTAGTCTCCGCGTGGGCCAGCTCTCCTATCGGGCCAACTCGCCGCGTGGGCCAGCCTACCCTAACTAGGAGACGCCGGGAATCGAACCCTGGACCTCCCATATGGTAGACAGGAGCCCAATCACTTGAGCCACATCTGCTTCCTTCCAATCATTTTTCAAGCTGTGTTTCCCTGATTTAGCACTCTCCCAGTTATTGCAACTCTTTAAATGTTTCTGGAGTTTTGAAGAAGATGGCTTCTGCCAGTTTTTGCTAGTTGTTAAAAGATTATGTAGGGGAAGAGAATACTGGAGTGTCTTACACTGCCATATTGGGCAAACAGAAGTCCAGGTTCAATATATAGTTGTTGAATGGATGTAACAATGACAAAACTCTGCTCTTAGATTTTTTTCTTTATAATTTTTGTTGAGTCTTCTACTTGTTCTTTCCTCTTACCCAGCAATTTTGGATCTTGATTGTAAAAAAGAGGTAATTGAGGTGGATAAGGGAAAGTCCCTACTAGTAAAATTTGGCAAAGTGTAACTTTCTCTCAAAGATTATCCCATAAAAACAAGTCAGAAAGGAGGAGAAAGTAAAATTGTGAAATCACTGGAAATTATTATGTATTTTAATAATTTTTGGTACTTATTTTGAGAGAATCTAATTATTCAAATTACTATTATAGTAAAAAAAAAACAAAGTACAAAGATGTAGTTATCTTTATATTTTAATTAGAATGTATCAGTGAGATAAGAGATTTTGCAATATATTTTAGAATGCTTAGGAACAAAGAGAACTAGAAAAAAATCTCTTTTAAGAGGAGGAAAATAAAAAAAGTTCTAAATATGAGGAAAGAAAGCTGTGGCAGAGAGATTAATAATGAAACTGTTTCTAAGTAGCATCTGTTATCCTGGATGATATTAAAGTGTTTTGTACTGAATGTGTTTTCTTCCCAAGTCTCTTCTACTCTGGATCACAAAATTTTATAATGCATTGTTTTGTTAGAAAAAACGGCTAATCGTCTAGAAATTGGTGATTATTTTGCTGGCCAGTTTTCAAAACTTTTCTTCATTTGGGTTCCAAATGAAGTTAGACCTCACTATGAACCAACTCAATTGTTAAGAAACGTTGGATGCAGTCACTGGATAATCTTAACCACATGTGGTAGAGTGACTACAGAGCAAAATGTACTGGGCTTAGTCCTGAAACTTCAAGGCTTTGGTTAATATGTGTATCAATTTTATATAACTGATCAGAGTAGCATGTAAAATTTCTGCCTAATTCTGTAGAAAAATAGCTGAATTCCTCTTGCTATATTCTACAATATCAGATATTCAAAGAAATTCTAAATTTTATTTGTTTTGAGCACTGTGTTATTTATTTTGATTCCTAGGTTTAGTATAGCAAGGTAATTTTAAAATGAATTGGACGTTTTAAAAATAGAATACTTAAAATATTAATTTACATAGAAATTTCTAGAAAATAAAGATTAGAATTGGGCTTTACTTAGAGCAGTGGATTATACTGACCTGGAGATACAAGCCCTTTAAGGTAACATCCTTTTCTCGGTTCCTGTGAAACTTGGTTAAGGGATAGTCTAAGATAATTGTAATTATTTTGCAGGCCATAAGGAAGGAAGTGACATCTGACATATGTGGAAAGCAGACCTTAAAGGATTCCAACATAAACACATTCTGAGCCCAGTTGGTATTGAATTGGCCTGGAGAAAAATCTGTTATAATAGCATGAACTCTGAGATCCTTTAAGTGCGAAAACTCAGAAAGCCAAGGAGCTAAGTCTAGAGACCGTGGTCAAAGAGGAAAACTTCTAGCATTTCCCTGTAGCCATATTTAGTTCTACAGTGATTATCTACTCCCTCCCACCTCATGCTGTGTTTTGGAAGAGTGTGAATGTTTTTCTGTTCACATTAGATGGTTGGAAATGCATTCAGTTTAATTTACCCTTAATATGTTGATATAAAATAGTTCATGGAATTCGTGACACTCAAATTGCTTCACCAAAGTTCTCTTAGAAATTCTGGATTAGTTGATTAACTACAGGCCGTAGCTCATCAGTTGCACATTATCCCTAGATTTCAGAAATTCCTCTCTGAATGGAAGAGACAAAACAACCCACCCAGGAAGAAATTATTTTCTTGGTTGGCAGAGTAAAGTCATTGTGAGCACATATGAAATTAAGCTGATAACCAGAGCTAATCTAAGATCTGGAGTTTTCTTAGTTCTGCTATAAGAATTTTCTCTATTATTTTGCTTATATTTCTGTTTTCACACAGTTCCTTCAACTGTTAAGCTAAATGCAGAAGAGAAATATTTTTAGATATTTTTTTGTTTAAAAAAGATCCTATTTTAATTATTTTGTTTCAGAAAGGATATGCTATAGCTAATAAATATTTGTTATTTTGTGACAGCCTTGGAAATGCATCATTCAGATCTGCCTGTGGGTGGCATAGTTGGCTAACAGCCCCAAATGGGGCCCCTCTGGCTCCACTACCTCATTTCTGCTGAGGCTGAACTAATCATGGCTGCTCCCAGCCAATGAATGAGCATGATGGGGGAAACCAGTAAAGGCCCGTTCTGATGGGATGCAGTACTGTACTCCTCTAACAGGCAGAGCATTACTTACTGGTTCCTGCATAACAAATTACCCTAAAACTTAACAGCTTAAAACAACAAACAGTTATTGTCTTGCAGTTTCTGGGAATGGCTTAGCTAGGTGATTCTGGCTTAGGTCGTTCATCAGTTTGTAGTCAAGCCATTGGCCAGGGCTGTAGTCATCTCAGTGCTGGACTAGGGCTGAAAGATGTGCTTTCAAGGTGGCTCCCTTCTACTGCCGTTGGCAGGAGCCCTTAGTTCCTCGCTGGCTGTGGTCAGGGGGCCTCAGGTCCTTGCCACATGATGTCTCCACAAGGGCAGCAACCATCATATTTTTTCAGGGTCCAGATTTGTTGGGGATAAAGAATAGTTCAGTTTTTGTCTTTTTAAAAAAACTTTCTATTTTGAAGTAATTTCAGACTTATAGGACGGTTACAGAAATAATATGAAACTGATACAGAGATGTCCCGAGTGTAGAAAGGAGCTGTGTAAATTGTCTGCTTCCTGCTGAACTGGAATGGATACGTCAGACCAAAGGAAGACTTGGACAAGTCCAGCTTGGCTAGTAATGAGCATTTATTTAGGGGGCTTATGTGGGTCCTCGTCCTCAGTGGTGGGAGGATGAGATGGTTCTGAGCCTAGTCGTGTTCTAGTCCTCGTTCTCAGCGGCAGGAGGAAAGATGGCGCTTCTGGGGCTTGACATCCGTCCTTACTGCCAGAGCAGAGGGGTCTTTAGTGGGTCATGTCTACATGCATTAGAGGGAGCTGCTTTCTAAAGAATGCAGTACATTGCTCAAGAATCAAAGGTACGTGGTTTGATGATTATCTAGGCATGCGTGGAGTGCTTGTGACTTTTATAGAAAACAGATCCCAAAGGAAAAGATATTGTCAGCAGGGCTGAAGTTATACATTGGTGGAAAGGTTTATTGAAATAGAGGTTATCAAGCAGTTTGGGAAAAAGAGATACCATAGCAGTCTTCTGGAAAAACAGGTTAAATATTCTAGTATAAGATCTGTTGATTAGTCATGTGTTACAGAGGCTTGCTGTTTTAACTATTTAGGAATGCTGCTACTCTGGAGTTGGGGAAAGCGCAGGAAGGGTTGGGGGGAGAAAAAAATGCAAAGCCATATATACCACAAGAGAATTCTAACATACCTCCCACCCAGATACCCCAGATTCAATTTAACATTTTGCCAAATTTGCTGTATCAGAAATTCTGTTCAACCGTCCATCCATCCATTTATCTATTTTCTAAACATCATGCTGCTGGAACACTTAATTCTTTCATGTACATTTCCTAAGAACAAGGATATTCACTATGTATCTACCTTAAGTATAGTTATCAGTTTCAAGAAATTTAACATTGGTACAAAGCCTATAGTCTTTGCTCCAATTTTTTCATATGTTCCTAATAATATCCTTCTGGGCATTTTCTTTTCCATTATTACATCAGTCCAGGATTATGCATTTCATTTAATTGTCATTGTACCTTTAATTTCTCTATTTTTTTAAATTGTAGAAACATATATACAACATACACTTTCACATATCAGCCATTCCTAAATGTACCATTTGGTGGGGTTAATCACAATGTGCTACCCTCACCATCATCCATTACTAGAACTTTCCCATAACCCTAAACAGAAAAACCCTCACCCATTAAGCATCTCCAACCCTCCTTCCCCAAGTTCTGTGGTAACCTGTGCTCTACTTTCTGTCTCCATGGATTTGCATATTCTAGCTATTTCATATAAGTGGAATCATACAATATTTGTCCCTTTGTGTCTGACTTTTTTTTGCTCAACATGGTATCCAGATTCATCCATGTAGAGGCACCTATCGGAACGTCTTTCCTTTTTAGGCTAATATTCCATTGTGTGTCTGTGTCACATTTTATTTATCCATGTATCTGCTGATGAGCATTTGGGTT
This sequence comes from Cabassous unicinctus, assembly GCA_029593785.1. Taxonomy (NCBI): domain Eukaryota; kingdom Metazoa; phylum Chordata; class Mammalia; order Cingulata; family Chlamyphoridae; genus Cabassous; species Cabassous unicinctus. The sequence goes on from JAQZBX010114371.1 coordinate 6,760, forward strand.
GCTTTTCTCTTTTGGGTATTGTGTATAATGCTGCCATGAACTTTGGTGTATAAATATCTGTCACATCCCTGCTTTCAGTTCTTCTGGGTATACACCTAGAAGTAGGATTGTTGGGTCATATGGTAGATTTATGTTTTAACTTTTTGAGGAACCACCCCAAACTGTTTTCTAATGCAGCTGTACCGTTTTACATTCCCACCAACAATGTCTGAGCATTCCTATTTCTTCACATTCTTGCCAGCACTTGTTATTATAAATATTTTTAAAATAATAGTCACTCTAGTAGGTATGAGGTGATATCTCATTGTGGTTTTGATTTGTACTTCCCTAATTGCTAATGATGTGGAGCATCTTTTCGTGCGCTTATTGACTATTTGTGTAGCTTCTCTAGAGAAATGTCTAAGTTCTTTGCCAATTTTTAAATTGGGTTGTCTTTTTTGTTATTGAGTTGTAGGAGTTTTCATGTATTCTGGATATTAAGCCCTTTCAGATATATGGTTTCCAAATATTTTCTCCCATTCTGAAAGTTGTCTTTTTACTTTCTTGATGATGTCCTTTTTAAAAAAAAACTTTATTTTTAAAGAAGTTTTAGATTACAGAAGAGTTACATCGAAAATATAGGAGATTCCCATATACCCCACCCCATCCCCTCTCACATTTTCCCCTATTAATTAACATCTTTCACTAGTGTAGCACATTTGTTACAATTGATGAACAAATATTGAAGCATTGCTACTAACCATGGTCTATAGTTTACATAATGGTTCATACTTTGCTCTTTACAAGTTTATAGGTTTTGACCAAAATGTATCCGTCATTGCAATATTATGCAGAACAATTCCAATGTTCCAAAAATGCCCCATATTCCATCTATTCTTCCCTCTCCCTCCCCTCAGAACCTCTGGTGACCACTATCTTTATATCCGGATTACAAGTTCTTCCATTACTAGAATAATAATAAGTCTCCTTTGGTCCGTGGTTGATAATGTCCTTTGATGTGCAAAAGTTTTAAGTTTAAAAAAATTTAATGAAATCCCATTTATCTGTTTTTTTTTTCTTTTGTTGCTTGTGCTTTTAGTATAAAGTCTAAGAATCCATTGCCTAATACAAGATGCTGAAGATATTTTCTTCTAAGAAAATATCAACTCTCATATTAAGGTTGATGATACATTTTGAGTTAATATTTGTATATGATGTGAAGTAGAGTCCACTTTCTTTGTTTTCCTTGTAGATAACCAGTTTTCTTAGTACCATTTGTTGAAGAGACTGTTCTTTTCCTATTAAGTGGACTTGGCACCCTTGTCAAAAGTCATTTGCTTGTAGATGTATGGGTTTATTTCTTTACTCTCAGTTCTATTCAGTTGGTCTATTTGTCCTTGTGCCAGCATCATATTGTTTTGATTATTGTAGCTTTGTAATAAGTTTTGAAATCGGGAAGTGTGAGTCCTTCGTTCTTCTCTTTCAAGATGTTTTTGAATATTTGGGATCCCTTTCCATGCCATATGAATTTGATGATTAGCTTTTTCATTTCTGAGAAGAAGGCTGTTGAAATTTTGATTGGTATTGCATTAAATATGTAAATTTATTTGGATAATGAATTAGTCAGAGTTCTCTAGGGAAACAGAACCAACAAGAGATATCTTTAAATAGTATGAGATTTTATAAAATTCTCTCGCAGCCATGGGGATACACAAGTCCATTGGGCAGGCTGCAAACGGGGGGCTCTGTTGAAGGTCCTTGATGAGTTCCCAGGAGATGCTCACTGTCTATGTCTGAATAGAGATGAGTAGAGATGAGAAATCTCTCTCTGAATGCTGAAATCACTTCCCCTTTTAAGGCCTTCATCTGATTGGCTAACACATCACTCATTGCTGAGGACAGTCTCCTTAGTTGATTTTAGATGAAACTAGCCATCAATGCAATCAACTGACTGATGATTAAAGTCCATGAAATGCCCTTGTATTACAATTAGCCCAGTGCTTGCTTAACCAGACAACTGGGCACCATTACCTGGCTGAGTTGACACATTATCCTAACCATCACAGGTAGTATTGACATCTTAATTAATACTAAGTCTTCCAGTCCAAGGATATGGAATATCTTTCCATTTATTTAGGTCTTTTTAAATTTCTTTAATGATTTATAATTTTCTGTGTACAAGTCCTTTCCATTATTGGTTAAGTTTATTCCTAGATATTTGATTCTTTTAGTTGCTATTGTGAATGGAATTATTTTCTTGATTTCCTTTTTGGATTGTTCATTGCTGGTATATAGAAGCACCACTGATTTTTGTTTATTGATCTTGTACCCCACCACTTTTCTGAATTCATTTATTAGCTCTAGCAGCTTTTGCAGATTATTTGGGATTTTCTATATATAGGTTTATGTCATCTGCAAATGGGGATAGTTTCATTTCTTCCTTTCTATTTTGGATGCCTTCTATTTTGTTTTTTACCTAATTGCTCTGGCTGGCACTTCCTCCATTACAGTGTTGAAAGCAACGGCAATAGCAGACATCCTTGTCTTGTTCGGTAATAATTCTGATTTCATATTAGGTGTCAATATCTCTGAGATGCTTTTCTAAACATAACCCCCATTTAAGGTTGCCAGATGTAGCAAATAGAAATATAGGACACGATTTGGGACATACTCATTGTTTATCTGAAATTCAAATTAACTGGGAGTCTTATATTTTATCTGGTGAATTCTACCTCCATTCCTATCCCCCAGGCACTCTTTCTGGGTTTCGTTGTCTTCTCTGTGCATAGGGTTCCCTGTGCTATTCAGTTTTGGCACTTAATGTACTAAGTTTTTATTATCTTTTTAATTGTCTGTATTTTCCCACTAGCATGAACGTTCCCTAAGATAGGAACTATGTATAGATTATTTTTTTCACTGTTATATACCCAGAGCCAAGCACTGTGCTTGAACTTTAGTAGGTACTCAATAAATATTTGTAGCCTCTTAAAAGAATGAAACATTTGGTTTTATAATTACGTGTACTTTTTCTCCCCCTCCATCTTTTCTTCCTCTTCATTATCATTTTCATTGTTAATCTCAGAGGCATGCTAATGCAGAGAAAGGGCTAAGAATTCCAGGATTCAAGACCTTCCTTTATTACTTTATGTAAGCCTTAGTTTTCTTTTCTGACTAATATCTGTTTCCTGTGTACCTTTGATAATAACTACCTCTTGACTACCTTGGAGATGAAAAGAAAATTATTAAGCCTACTTTTTTTCCAGGAGCTGTGCTAGCTTCAATAATT
>JAQZBX010114372.1:0-10034 GCA_029593785.1 Cabassous unicinctus
GCTCTATCCATTGCACCACACCCGCTTCCTGCCGTGAGGTTGCTGCATCAGCCCACCGCACCGCTCAGGCCGGCGTGCCCTCACAAGGAGGCCTCGGGACGCGAACCCGGGCCTCCCATGTGGTAAATGGGGGCTCTATCCACTGAGCCACACCCGCTTCCCGAAATATTTTTATTTTTCCTCAAAACCTTCCCTTTAACATATTATGTTGACTCATTTTTTTCCTGTCCATTATTAATTCTGTGGAAGATTCCATAACCCTTGGTTTAATTTCAGTTATTAAATCAGTTCTATCCCAGGTTAAAACTTGAATTTCATTTTTAATTTAAAGCTGTATCTTCTTCATCCTGGCTTTGGCTTGAGAGATTTGGAGAGTGGAAGGGGATGTGTTCCTGTCTTTCATTCTTTCTCCCCGCCCTATTATAGTTCTTTCTTCTCCGTCGTAGGGATAGGAGAGAAGACTTAGGGAAAAGGGAAAATGGCATGCATCTAACTTGGTGTGTGATGTAGTCAACGCTTTCTTTCTTGATTTCATTGTACTATCTCAGTTAACCCTGGATACAGGGCAGTTGCGAAAATGCTGACTCTCCTGTGGCAATATGTGGGAGAGTTCTCTGGGGCCCATGGAAGAATCTGCCCACTGCACACTGTGGCTCAAACTCTATCAGACCTCACTCAGCTTCAAGGATGCAGTCTCTTCTCGTAGCCAGCCCTTTTGTGTAAGGTACCTGCAGGTTGACTTAAGCCTGGTATCTTAGTTTGCCAGAGCTGCTATGACAAATAACATACAAGGGGTTGGCTTAAACAACAAGAATTTATTCTGTTTCAGAGGCCAGAAGTTCTGATCACGGCGTTGGCAAAACACATTCTCAAGGAGTCTGTGGCATTCTGATGCTGGTTTGCCACAATCCTTGGGGTTCCTGAGTTTACATCTCTGCCTCCTGCCACATGGCGATGTCCTTGGTCGCCTCCTGTGGTTTTCTCTGACTTCTGGCTTCTACATCTTGTAGCGTCTTCCAATATCTGCTTTCTTTTTATCAGCCCTCCAGTAATACCGACTAAGGTCCTCCCTGATTCAGTTTGGCCACACCGAAATAAGATCTTGAGATCCTATTTACCCTGACTCACTTTAAGATATTCAGATACTACTTACAAATGAGTTCACACCCATTATTACTGAGTTATGAGAACTGTTTACATATTTTTAAAGTCCAGTTTATCCATTTTTTTCTTTTATGGATCATGTTTTTGGTGTCAGGTCTAAGTAATATTTGTCTAACCTAAAGTTACAAAGTTTCCTTTTCCTATGACTTCTTCTCAATGTTTTGTAGGTTTAGGTTTTGTATGTAGGTCTATGATCTATTTAGAGTTAGTTTTAATATATGGTACAGGGATGGGTCAAGGTTGATATTTTTGCATGTGGATGTCCAAATATTTCAGCACTATTTTTCGGATTGATTATCTTTTCTTCACTGAGTCATGTATTCACTTTTGTTGAAAATGTGTGTGGGTTTATTTCTGGGCTTGTTATTCTGTTGCATTTATCTATGTGTCTTTCCTTGCACCAGTACCACACTTTCTTGACTATTGGAGTCTCCTAATAAATCTTGAGATTAAGTGGCGTGGGTCATAGAACTTTCTTATTCTTTTTTCAGAATTGTTTTGGCTACCCTAGTTCCTTTACTTTTTCATATAAATTTTTGAACCAGCTTTTAATTTATAGCAAATATCCTGCTGTGATTTTGATAGACATTGCATTGAATATATAGATAAAATTAGTGAAAATTTACATTTAGCAATGTTGAACACTCATATCTCTCCATTATTTATGTCTTCTTTGGTTTCTTCCATGTGTGTTTTGTAACTTTCAGCATACAGCATAATGATCTTGCATATATGTTGTTAGATTTATACCTAAACATTACATGTTTTTTATATAATGTAATCAGTTGTTTAAATATTCAATATCAAATTATTTATAACTAGTATTTAAAAATGCTATTGATTTTTGATAATTACTTTGTATCCTGTGACCCTTTAAAAATGGAATGAACTAATAATGCAAGGGTTCTTAATCTTTTTTGTTCCATGGATCCCTTTGCCAATCAGGTGAAAACCATAAACTCCTTACTAAGTCCACACTATACTGTGTATTATTTACTAACTATATCCCACCCACACCAACATGTCCCCACAAGAATAATGTTTTGTTAAAATTTCAATTCAAGCTCATGGACCCCTTAAGAACCCCTGTAATAATGTATAGTATCTTTCAATGAGAGCTCAATAAACATAAACCACTGAATTTATTAACACACAATCTTATATTTATTCCATAAAACATAGCAGGAGAAATATTTATAAAATCCCTGCTACTTGATCATGCTTTCCTCATCATCTGTATTTAGGTAAACAACCATCCCGGTTTGCCCTGCGTTTTAATTTCCTAGGCTGCTTAAAGCAGATATCATGAAATGGCTTGATTTAAACAATGGGAATTTATTAGCTTACAGTTTGAGGCCAAGAAATGTCCAAAATGAGGTATCATTAAGGAGATGCTTTCTTCCCTAAGACCGGATGCCAGTGATCCTTGGTACCTTTGCCATATGGCAAGACACGTGGTGGTATCTGCTGCTCTTTCCCTTCTCTTCCAGTTTTGCTTCTTTCAGCTTCTTGCTTCTCTCTCTCTCTCTCTCTCTCTCTCTCTCTCTCTCTCTCTCTTCATTCCATTTATAAAGGATTCCAGTAATAGGATTAAATTCCATCTTGAATGAGGTGGGTCACACCTTAACTGAAGTAGCCTCATCAAAAGATTATACTTACAATGGGTTCACACCCTCAGGAATGGATGAGGTTTAAGAACATGTTTTTCTGGGGAACATACAGCTTCAAACCGTCACATTCTGTTTTTCAGTTTAACACTGAAAGCCCTGCATTCCAGAAAACCTCCCAGTCCTGAGCAAAGCAGGACAGTTGGCCATCCTATTTTGGTTCTCTTTCTACTATTAGAAAAGAACTATTAAATTTTCCACTTGGCCTAAGTATGGAGAAAGAGTCACCTTATGTAACCCCACAAAAATCATATCTAACTCCTTCTGCCACTTTCTATTTCAAACCCAAGAGAGTTGGAGAAACTGTCAATTCAGAGTCATCATTAAACTATAGAGACACAAGCTAATAAATAACAAAAATACTGCTCTTCCTTGATATTCTCTCTGGGTATTTCAGCATTATTGTTGATTTTGAGCTGAACTGGCTCCCTTGGACCAAGGAGACCAATGAAGGATTTAAGTACATACTGAAAAAATTTGGTTGTGGAAAAAAAATATTTTATTATTTGTATAATGCATATAATTTAAATGTTATCACTTAATTAGAACCTTGAATATAACTAGGGATATGTATTTCATTATATTGGTAAATGATCCTGATTAAGAATAAGTTTCCATATTCTCATTCTGAGCTGCATAATTCTGAGAAAGAGGTTTCAAACACCATTCTGGCAACTTCTCAAATAAAGTTCTTGAAACATCTGATATAACCAAATAAATATCAGTGAAAATGAAGAGTATTAAATAAGCAAAATGCTACAGGAAGCAAAAAGTATAAATAAGGAAACCTTAGTTGAAAACAGTAAAGCGAAGTCAAAGATAAAAACAAGTAATATATGGATGTGAAAATAGACTAAAAAGTTGACATACTTGAAAGAATAAAATAAGAAATAAATTAGAACACTACGTAATGAAATATCAATAAAATTTAAAAGGAGACCATAGATACACATATCAGAAATAAGTGTAAAAAATATTAGTGGGAGGACACATAACCAATTACCCAAGTCAACAGCCCTGGTAAAGGGGTAGGCATATGGTCTAGGTCACTGCTTTCTAGACATTTTTGCTTGCATAATCCCCAAAATAATTTTGAAAATTATTTATCTATTGTATTTTAAGGTATGCATCTAAAAATTTTATTATAATTTTGAATGCCACGAAGGATGTGAGTTCCAGCATGGTATATATTTTGACATTTTGAAATTAAACACTTAAATTATTTTTTTTAAAAGCTAAATATCCAATAGAATCTAAATATTTTAGCAATTTGATGCACACTGTCATTCATTTAAAAAATACACAACCAAACTTTTCCTCAACAGAAATTTTACACGATTCTTTTATTGTCTTTGAATTCTTATTGTCATTCTATGTTAGAATAGAACTATGAATTTATCTTGGCAATTTGATGCATAACATTTTTTTCATTAGAAAATACAGGACCAAACTTTTCTTTAACATTCAGAATTTTACACTACTCCTTTTTGCTCCTCGAATTTTTATTATCATTCTGTGCCAGAGTAGTAATAACAATTTCCTCAGAATTTTTATTAACTAACATATTTTATGCTTAAAAACCTTTTATTGATCACCCTCTTATATGTGTATGTGTGTGTGTATAAAATTTTCCCTCAAATTTCTTGTGTGACTATTTTACTCTTATTGTTAAAGTTTTTCTTCTTGATTTGGTTTTCACTACAGGAATTATTAATTCACAATTAATCAAAGCAACACAAAGATTTTACATTTTGATGGATAATTATAGAATATAAAAAGTAAAAAATTATTGGAAAAGCTTCAGTTAATAAGACTGATGGTGTTTTTTTTTTCCTGATTAGGTCATGCATCTGTAGCTAAATGCTATTTATTGCTAGAATGAGAAAGGGATCAGTATTAATTCTATTCCTATTTTTCGTCTTTATAGAAATAAACATTGAGAAAACTTGATTACATAAATATGTAGATGAAAATGGAAGGGGTTTTGTTATAGCAATGTCAAACAATTCTTTGAATGCTTTCTAAATAAACCATTCTGGGGAGCAAATGTAGCCCAGTGATTGAGCACCTGCTTCCCATATACAATGTCCTGGGTGCAATTCCCAGTACCTCCAAATAAATACATAAATAAATAAATTACCCAATCCCCTGAAAATTATTGACCTCATTGAATTATTGAAATATCTTCAAAATGTTATGGCAATTAATCCTTCTCAATAATTTATGAAATTTGGTCTCTAAACCACACATTTAGGATGAGAACAAGAAAGCAGTCTAGAGTGGTTGGTAAGAGTTAGTGCTTTGAGAGACAACTCAAAATCACATTATAAAACACATTATAGTGAGCAACACATTATAGTGAGTAGCAGCTGGCTTATAAAAAGGATTGTGGCTGAAAAGGGTATTCTAGGGATGTCAATGTTAATTGACAGAAAGCTAGAGAATAACCTAGGGACTGAATAACACAGTGAACCCAGAGCTGGATAAGAATTGTGGTTAATAGTACAAAGGCAAGAATGTCCTTCTGTGAACTAGAATGGATGTACATCAATATTGCAGGGTGGTAGGAATGTGGAGAAGCACAGGAAAAAGACAGTTAATGTAACCTATAGACTAGTGTTAACAGCAATATTGTAATATTCTTACATCAAAGCCAAAGATGTACTGTGTTACTAATAGGGGGGTATGGAAAAAATATGCCAAATGTATGCTACGGACCATAGTTACTGGTAATAGTCTGATGATATTGTCTCATAATCTATAACAAATGTTCCACAATGGAGTGGTGTGTTGGTGAAGGGGTGTTGTATTGTAATTCTACACATGTGCATGATTGTTTGTAAGTTCACAACTTCTGTAAGAAAAATATATTTTTTAAAAATCACACTTCCACCATTACTAGTTATGCAAACTTGGGCAGGTGACATAATCTCTCTAAATCTGAATTTCATCAGCTGTAAAATGTAGCTATCACACCTATATCACATTATTGTTTTGAGGATTAAATGAGTACTTATCATGTAAAGTGCTCAGCAGAATACCTGATAGTAAGTATTCCATAGATGGTCAAGGATAGTAATATTTCACTATAGATTCTTGTTATATTCTGCTTTATCTCACTGATAAAATGATTAAGAGTAGGTCTTTTTACTCTTTGATTCCATTATCAGTAGCTCCATGTGAATTAAATTGTACAGTAAATGAAATCTAATCTGTTAATATTCAAATACTTTTGCCAAAAAAAGTATATTGTAATAGGTTTTTAACAGATGACATTCACCTTCTTAATCATACAACTGGATTGTTTTCTATCCATCTTGATAGCAGAGCCAGTTCTGGAGGCCAATTCTCTTTATTTTTATTTCAGCCCTGATTCCCTACAGATTAAACATCTTTTGGAATGGAACAGCAAGGCAAAATTGTAGCATTTACCACAAGGGCAATGCATTAATATAGCTGCAGCAGACTCTGAGACAATGATTTGAGAGCAAGTACCTATTTCAGAAATGATCAAAGAAGCACCTAGGACCTGTCCCAATTAAGATGGAACAATGACATGCTTCAGGCCTCCTTCCATAGAAGCTTTGAACAGCCAGCAAGAAAGGGCAGAAGTACCTTTCTTAAAGTTCCAGAAAACAGTTAAAGGACAGCAGTAACAAGGCAAGTGCTTTTACTCCTTCTTCTTTTTTTTTTTATTTTCAGTTACTGGAATTCAATTAAACTTCTGTCATAACACTAGCTAGATACAACTTTAAGGAAGAGATGCCTTAGAGTCTAAATTCCAGAGAAAACACATTACAATATAAAAATGTCCAGGTAGCAACAAAAGACTACAAAACATGAAAAGAAACATGAAATGATGGCCCAGCCAAAGGTGGAGATTAAAGCATTAGAAACCATCAATAAGGAGGATCAGACCAGGTACATAACAGATGAAGACATTTTAAAAGATGGTCCTAAATATGCTCAAAGAGCTAAAGGAAAACATGTACAAAGAACCAAAGGAAATCAGGAAAAATGATAGAGGAGCACAAAAAGAATATCAATAGAGATATGGAAATTATGAAAAAGACCAAAACAGCTGAAGACCACAGTAACAAATTCCCTCGAGGGGTTCACAGGAGATTGGAACTGGCAGAAAAAAAATCAGTGAACTTGAAGCTAAGACAATTGAAATCATCAAGTCTGAGAAATAGAATGGAGAATCAATAAAGAAAAGTAAACAGAGCCTGAGGAACCTGTGGGACACCACCAAGTATACCAATACATGCATTGTGGGAGCATAGGAGGAGAAGAGAGAAAGGGGCAGAGGGAATATTCAAAGAAATAATGACTGAAAACTTCCCAAATTTAGCAAAAGAAGGAATATACACATCCAAGATGCTCAATGAACTCTGAACAGGATAAATATAAATAGATCCATACTGCAACATATTGTAATCAAACTCTCAAAGGTCAAAGACAAAGAGAAAATTCTGAAAGCTGCAAGAGATAAACATGTCACATTCAAGGGCGCCTCAGTAAGATTAAGCACCAATTTCTCATTGGAAACTATGGAGGAAAGAAGGCAGTGGTAGGATGTATTTATAGTGCTGACAGCAAAATATTACCAATCAAGAATTCTATGTAAGGCAAAATTGTCTTTCAAAATGAGAGGTAGATTAAGACATCCCCAGATAAGCAAAAGCTGAGGGAGTTTGTCACCACTAGACTTGCCCTACAAGCAATGCTAAGCGAGTTCTTCAGACTCAAAGAAAAGGACACTAGACAGTGGATCAAAGTGGCATAAAGAAATAAAGACCTCTGGTAAAGGGTCTTTATGGGTAATTATAAATGCCAGTAATATTGTATAGCATTTTTTTTGGTATGTAACTCTACTTTTTTCTTCTTACAGGTTCTTAAATGAAAATGCATAAAAAGTAATGATAATGCGACTATTCTCGCTGTCCTGATTTTATGATAATCAGGGTAGGCTAAACATTCGCTATATTAGAAACCATGCATGTGTCCCCAGACCTAGTTTTTCTCCCTAGGTCTGGTTTTTAGAATGCTGGTGATAAACTAAGCCTGATTTATTATCTGACCATCCTGTATGGGAAAAGATTGTAACTCTAGGTATCTTCGGTCAACCTTAAGACATAAAGCAGGGGGACGGATGTGGCTCAAATGGTTGGGCGTCCATCTCCCATACGGAGGGACCTGGGTCCAATCCCTGGGACCTCCCAGGAAAAATTAAAAAAAGAAAAATATAGAAGGCATGTGGGCCAGTATGCCCCGTGTGCGGGTGCGCCGCCAGGCCCTGCGAGCAGGTGAGCCATCAGGCCCCATGAGTCACACAGCAAGATGATGACGTAACAGGAGAGTGACACAAGGGAGAGCCAAGATGAGACGCACCAAAAAACCAGGAACTAAGGTGGCTTAGGTGATAGGACGACTCTCTCCCACATCAGAGGTTCCGAGGATTGAATCCCAGTGAAGACAAGGAGGAGAGGGATGAGAGGAGAGGGCAGGAAACAGACAAGAGAGTTGCTCAGTGAATGGCCACAAAAACAGCAAAAACGGGTGGGGGGGGAGGGTTAAAAATGGGTAAAAGTAAATAAATAAATAAATCCTTAAAAAAATGTATAGGGGAGTAAGATATGGACTATAGTTAGTAGTAATACTTTGACAATGCTCTTTAATAATTTGTTAACAAATGTTTCACAACAATGCAAAGTATTTGTGGTGCTGTGATGTGTGGGAGCCCTGTGTGATGTTATGAATGTTTGCTTTGTAAGTTCACAATGTTTACTGAACACTTATAGTTTATGTATGTTCATGTATGAATGATATACTTCAATAAATTGTTTTTTAAAAAAGTAATTTAAATCTATAGATTTGGACATACAATGAATAAAGATATAAACTGTAGCAAGTACAAAAAAAAGGTGGGGGGACAGAGGCTTATAGGAAAAGTGTATGTGTATGGTATTTGTATTAGTCAGCCAAAGGGGTGCTGATGCAAAATACCAGAAATTAGTTGGTTTTTATAAAGGGTATTTATTTAGGGTAGATGCTTACAGTTACCAGGCCATAAAGTGTCAGTTACTTTCCCCACCAAAATCTGTTGCCATGTGTTGGAGCAAGGTGACTGCCAATGTCTGTAAGGGTTGAGCCTTCCTCTTCCTCTTAAAGCTCTGTGGTCCCAGCTTCTTCCAATATCAGCTGTAGGCTGGAATAAATCTCATCTCTCTCTGGGCTCAGCTGTTTTGCTCTCTCCACAAAGCCAGCTGTAAACTATCAGGTGAATGGCTTGTCTCTCTTCCTGGGGCCTCTGCCATGTCTATTGTAGCCTTCTCTCTTTCCTCGCGTATCTGCTTCTCTGTGTATTTACTTCCTGGGGCTCGAGCATTAAAAACTCCACTTTATCTTCTGCCATGTCATTTTCTCTGTGAGTCCCCACCCACTAAGGGGCCAATCAAAGGCTTAATCATTATTTAATCTGGTAAAAATGAAATCTCTGAATTCAATCCAATCTAATATGCCCAGAGGAACAGACCAGTTCACAAACATAATCCAGTATCTATTTTTGTAATTCATAAACACTATCAATCTGCTACAGTAGTGAAGTTAAGTTGGTATCAAAGCAAACAATATTGTGTAGATTTAGGATGTTACAATTAAATCCCATGGTAACTAACAAGAAAATATCAGAGAATATGCAAGTTCATAGAGACAGAAATTCGAGAACAGGTTGCCAGGGGCAAAGTACAGGGGGCAAGGAGAGTTAATAAATAATGAGTATAAGGTTTCTATTTGGGCAGATGGTAAAGTTTAGTAATGAAAGGTGGGGAGGGTAGTGCAACACTTTGAATGTGCTTAATCCCACTGAATGATATCCTTGGGAGTAGTTGAAATAGGATAGTTTATGTCATATGCTCCCACAATTTAAAAAAAAGGAAAGAGCAACTAAAGCGACAATGACAATTAAATGCAATACATCATCCTGGGTGGGATCTAACAAGGCAAGCAAGGAGAAAAGGCTCAAAGGGACATTATTATGACATGAAAATTTGGGATTTAGACTGTAAGCTTTATTGGAATAAAAAATGTTAAATTTCTAGTACTTGATAACTGTACTTAAGGTTATTACATAATTGTGGCAGTTTGATATTATTTATGAATTCCAAAAAGAGAGATTATGTTTGTAAACTGGTCTGCTCC
>JAQZBX010114373.1:0-10024 GCA_029593785.1 Cabassous unicinctus
GGGGGGAGGGGCGTCAGAGGCAGAAAAAAAAAAAGAAAAAAAAGGAAGCTATGAGGGGGTCCAGGCAGCCAAATCCACAGAAGTTAAACCACTCGCCACCTTCTGTCAGAGCCCTCCCTCCCTCAGATTATGTTCCCACAAGCCAGCAGGCAGCGGGAGTCACGGATGTAGGATCCGCGGCTCCAGTCAGCCATTTTCTGTGCGGGCGGGGCTCAGCCCTCCATGCTGACCACCAAAGGCAGGCCCAGAACTCACGAATCTCCACCGATCACTCCACGCCATGGATCTGCCAGCTGCTAGACGACCCAAGGCTCCCACTCCGTGCGCCCACAGCACAGGACTGCGTCCGCAGTTGGCAGTCCCCGGAGATCTGAACCCTGAGCAACCACCTAGATCGACACCATCTTGGTCCCCCTCCTATTTATCTTCTTTGAATTCCTTTAATAGTGTTGTAGAGTTTTCTGTGTATTAGTCATTTACATATTTATTTAAATTTATTCCTAGGTATTTGATTCATTTAGTTGTTATTGTAATGGGAATTTTTCTTCATTTTCTCTTCAGATTGCTCATTATTGATGTACAGAAATGCTATGGATTTTTGCACATTGATCTTACAATCTGTGACTTTGCTGAAACTTAGGCCAATATTATAGGGTGCTTAAGAGTGACCTCCTGAGAGCCTCATTGCTACTCAGATGTGGCCTCTTTCTAAGCTGAACTCAGACTATAAATGCAATAACTTCTCCCCAGTGTGAGACATGACTTCTTGGGATAAGACTTCTTGGAAATGAGGGATTACTACCAAGCACCAACTAGCAATGCAACTGGGAAAAAAGACCTTGACAAAAGGTGGAAAAGGGAAAAACAAATGCATTTATCTGGAGGTCATTCAAGTGGTTATGATTGTGCACATCTTAGCAGGATCTCATTGACAGCCAAAGTAAATACTACCCCAAATAACTGGACCCCAGAGGACTCTGGAGACATCCAGACACTATAATCAGGGAAGATAGGTATACCAAGGAACTCTGAGGGTCTACAACTTCAAGCAAGAGAGTCCCTTCCATCCACCATTTGAGATCAAAGCTCCCTCTCAACTAGAGGTGGAGTGAGCATCACAATCCCAGACTCCTCAGAACTGAGGAATGAACTATGGACTAAAGTAGACTTACTAGTATTCTATAACAGACATTGTGATTCTACCAATGAAAGAGAAATTATATCATTGATGTGGAGTCTGTGGCCACTGGAGGTTCTGAGGGCTGAGAGGGAAAAATAGGTGTAATGCAGGGGTGTTTTCAGGACTTGGGAATCATCTTGAATGACACTGCAATGACAGGTACAGGCCATTATATATCTTGCCATACCCTACAGAATTGTGTGGGAAAGAGTGTAATCTACAATGTAAACTATATTCCATGCTTAGTGGCAATGCTCCAAAACATTTCATCAATTGCAATGGATGTATCACACTAATAAAGAATGTTGTTAATGTGGGAAAATGTGAGAGGAGTGGGGAGAGGGGCATATAGGAATCCCCTATATTTTTCATGTAACATTTATGTAATCTAAGTATCTTTTAAAAAAATAAAATTAAAATTAAAAAACAAATTACTAACTTTATCCTGACCATCAACATCTTAACCAAGGTGATAAAAGTTGACATTATCTATAAGGACACTTTTTATAAACTAAGAAGGACATGACAAAATTCTTTAGTATTCTTGCCAAAAATACAATACCTGAAATTATTTATGAGAAACTTCAGACAAACACAAACCAAAGCTCATTCTGCAAAATTATTGTAATATCTTTAAGAGTTGAAGTCATGCAAGATAAAGACTTAAAAGCTGTCCTAAAAGTAGATGAAAGGAAAAGTCTAAGGGCATGAATATTACTAGAAGGAAATCTAAAATCTCTAACAAAGGACTATATAAGATAGTGTAACCTCATATAAAACATGAATATCAGTAATATTGCATATATAAGACTGTTTTTACAAAATATAAATACAGTAGAGAGAAGAAGAAAGAACAGCAGCTATGTATGGCAGGGGAAGCATAGAGAGATTAAGAGGTGATGAGTTACATTTTTTTGTGTTTATTATGATTATTATTATTGGAATAAGGTGCTCTAAGAATGACTGAATTGGTGAAAGTACAAATATGTGATTATACCAAATACCATTGATTGTACATTTTGGATGGGTTTATGCTTTATTAATATGAATCACTAAAACTGATTTATTTAAAAAGAAAATAACCTGTCCCAAGTAGGAGAAGACTAAGAAGACATTACTACTAAATTCAATGTGTGATCTTGGATTGCCTCATGGATCAAAAAAGAGGGAGTACATAACTAGGACAATGTTTGACATTTTAATAATGTCTGAATACTAAGAAATATTAATTTCCTGTTTTTCTTCATGGTCATGTGATTATGTAAGATGTTAACAGTTAGGGAATCTCCATAACGGAAATAGAGGGATTTTGTTAGGTACTTTTGCAAAAATATCTGTAAAATAAAACGTTTGAAAATAAAAAAAAATTAATTAAAAGTGATAAAGAGTAAAGAAAGGGCTGAAAGGCAAAAGTTATTAAAAGAAAAAAAAAAAAAGGAAGCACAATAGACAAGATAGAAATCAACACCCTTGAAGTTGGGGACTAATGAAGAAAGGTGGAATGTAAGAAGCACAACAAAAAGCAGAACTAGAAAGATGAAGGAAGGAAAAGAGATACAATTGGTAAACAAAATCAACATACACAGAGAATGGGAAATCAAAGAAGAAGAACCATAGCAAAGAAGAAACAAGCTAGCAGCACCTAATTTTTAAAAAAGGGGGGAAGGGGGAGGAAAGAGGAAAGAAAAGCAAGAAACAAACAACAAACAAAGAAAAACCAAACAAACACACAAGCAAGCAGTCAATCAAAGCTAAGGAAGAACAACATTCCTTCTTGGGCCCTTGTGGAGCCTCTCAGCCTGCCTGTGTACATCAATCAGTTACTCTGCAGGCTTCTCTCTGCAGGTTTTGAGGCAGATTTTAGGTAGTAAACTAAGTTAAAAATTTTTTAAATAACTTTTTTTTTTTTTGAAGAAATAAGGGACTCCCCTCCAGGGGAACTGAAACGCTGATACCCCTCTGCATGGAACTATAAAATTGGCTGACTCCACACCCTCCCGAGCCAAGTGGCTAGGTAAATCAGGCTTCCTCAGCAGATTTGCCTCTCCCCTCTGCCCAGCACCACTTCAAGCTGGCTGGAGTGCTCCCCAAAACTGCAAGGGGATCCAGACAGCCAAACCCACAGAAAGGAAACCCCTCTCCACCCTCTGCCAGATCCCTCTCACTCTCAGAGAATGCTCCCTCTCACTGAGTTGCTGGCAGGAATCGTAGCTTGCCCTAGCCCTTTGCCCTGAGGGTGGGCTTAGCTGCCCACATCTATGATTTCCAGCTGGGGAAAAAACTCATGATTTTATCTTGAGCAATCCACCTCACTGTCCAGTTCCCTCCAGATCGATGTCCCTAAGGTTCTCGCTCCATGGGCTCCCAGGATCACTCAGGCAGGATCCTGTCCCCAATCAGCCATCCTCTGTGAGAGAGATGGTGAGTGCCCACCTAAACCAATGCTATCTTGCCCCAGAATCTTTGTTGACTCTTGTATAGGGAGTGAGATAGGGGTCCTCTTTCATTCTTTTGGTTATACATATCCAGCTCTCTCAGCATCATTTGTTGAAGAGACTGTTTTGTCCCATTAACACGGACTTGGTAGATTTGTCAAAGACCAGTTGACCATACAGGTGAGGGTTTATTTTGGAACTCAATTCTATTCCACTGATTGATAAGTCTATCTTTATGTCAGTACCATGCTGTTTTGAGTACACTAGCTTTGTATTATGTTACAAGGTCAGGCAGTGAAATTCCTCACATGTCATTTTTCTTTTTTAGAATGCTTCTGGCTATTCAGGTGCACTTCCCCTTCCAAATGAATTTGCTGTCTTTTCTACTTCTGTAAAGTAAGCTGTTGGAATTTTGATTGGTATTGCATTGAATCTATGAATCAGTTTGGGTAGGATTGACATCTTCACAATATTTTGTCTTCCAATCCTTGAACACGGAATGTCTTTCCAATTGTTTTGGCCTTCATTGATTTTGTGTGTGTGTGTTGTTTTGTAGTTTTTTGCAAATAAGTCCTGTACTTCTTTGGTTAAATTAATTTCTAGGTATTTGAGTCTTCTTGTTGCTATTTTAAATGGAATTTTCCCCTGATTTCCTTCTCAGATTATTCAGTACTAGTGTACAAAAACATTATTTGTTTTTGTATGTTGATCTTATATCCTGCCACTTTGCTGAACTCATCTGTTAGCTCAAACAAATATTTCAGAATTTTCTTAATATAGGATTATGTCATCCACAAATAGTGAGATTATCTCTTCCTCTTTTCCTATTTGGATGAATTTTAATTTTTTCTTTCCTCATCTAATAGCCCTAGCTAGAACTTCTAGAACAATGTTGAATAACAATGGTGACAGTGGGGATTTTTGTCATGTTCCCAATCTTAGAAGGAAAGTTTTCAACCTTTCCCCTTTGAGTATGATGTTGGCTGTGGATTTTTCATACATGGTTATTATCATATTGAGGAATTTCCTTATAATTCCTATATTTTGAAGTGTTTTTATCAAAAAAGGATTTTGTTGAATGCCTTTTCTGTGTTGGTTGAGATGGTCATTTTTTTATTTCCTTCAATTTTTTAATGTGATGTATTTACGTTGATTGTTTTTCTTATTTTTTTAAATTTTATTTTTTCAAAAGATATTTAGATTGCATAAATGTTACATAAAAATATAGGGGATTCCCATATGCCCTGCTCTCCACACTGCCCACATTTGCCCCCATTAACAACATCCTTCATTAGTGTGGTACATTCATTGCAATTGATGAACACATTTTGAAGCATTGCCATGTGGTCTTTTTTCTTTCTGTTTGTTAATGTGGTGTGTTAAGTTGATTGATTTTCATTTGTTGTACCACTCTTACATACCTGGAATAAATCTCACTTGGTCATAATATATAAGTCTATTGACATGTTGCTTAATTTGATTTGCATAGATGGAAATTTTTGCATCTATGTTCATTAAAGAGAGAGTTCACAAAAAAGAAATCTTAATGGAAGCCTTATAGCCTGAAATAAAAAGACAGGAGAGAGAGATCTGGAGGAGAGTATAGAAGAAAGAATAGCAGAAAGGATAGCTAAAAAAGTAAATAGACAAATAAAAATATATGACATACGAAAACCACAGAATAAAATGGTGGAAGTATATAATGCATTTACATAACATCAATGAATGTGGATGGATTAAACTCCCCAATCAAAAGATATAGGCTGACATAATGGAGAAGAAGGCATGAGCCATCCATATGCTTCTTACAAGAGATTCACCTTAGACCAGGGATACAAACCAGCTGAAAGTGAAAGGATGGAAAAAGATACTCTGCACAAATAGTAACCAAAAAAGATCAGTGCTATTTATACTAATATCGTACAAAACAGACTTTAAACACAAAGAAGTTATAAGACATACACATGGCCAGTATATATTAATAAAAGTGACAATCCTGCCTCTAACCAGGGTGTCCCAAAATATGGGAGACAAACTCTGGCAAAACTGAAAGGAGAAATAGATTTCTCTACAATAATCATTGAAGATTTCAACAGACCATGCACATCATCAGATATAACAACTAGACAGAAGATCAACAAGGAAACAGAGAAGTTGAACAATATGATAAACGATTTGATCTAACAGATATATACACAATGTTGACTCCAAACTCAGCAGTTTATACATTTATCTCAAGTGCCCATGGATCTTTCTCCAGAATAGACCACATGTTATGACACAATGCTACTGTCAATAAATATAAAATCCTGAAATTATACAAAGGACTTTCTTAGATCATAATAAAATGAAACTGGAAATTAATAATAGACAGAATAAAGGTAAATTTGCAAATGTGCGGAGGCTAAACAACACATTCTTAAGTAATCAGTGGGTCAAAGAGAAATTGCAAGTGAAATCTGTAAATATATTGAGACAAATGAAAATGAGAGCACAACTTGTCAAAACATATGGGACACAGTGAAGGCAGTCTTGAGAGGGAAATATATAGCCCTAAATGGCTATATTACAAAAGAAGAAAATAACTAAACTCAAAGATTTAGCTGAACAACTAGAGAATCTAGAGAAAGAACAGCAAACCAATCCCAAAGCAAGCATTAGGAAAGAAATAATAAAGATTAGAGTAGAAATAAATGAAATTGAGAATAAATGAAATACATATAATCAAAAAAAACCAAAAGGTGGTTCTTTGAGGAAATCAATAAAATTGACAAACCGCTAGCAAGACAAAGAAAAAAAGAGAAAAAGATGCAAATAAATACAATCAGAAATGAAAGGGGAGAAGTTATGACTGACCCCACAGAAATAAAGAGGATCATAAGAGGATATAATGAGAAACTGTATATCAACAGACTAGACAACCTAGATGAAATTGTCAAATTCCTAGAAATGCACAAATGGCCTAAACTGACCCTACAAGAAATATAAGAACTTAACAAACCAATCACATTTAAAGAGATTGACTCCACCATTAAAAATATCCCAACATAGAAAAGTCCAGGACCAGATGGTCTTACAGGTGCATTCTCACAAGCATTAAAAAAAAAAAATTAACACCAATGCTGTGTAAGCTCTTTCAAGAAATTGAAGAGGAAGGAAAATTACCCAACAAATTTTATGAAGCCAAAAGCACCCTAATACCTTCATTCTTAATAGAAAAACTTTTAATTAATAGTCAAGTATAGAACGAATAACTTTTGTTTGAATCTCTTCATCATATATTACATATTAAATCAATAGCATTACATATGGAAATATAGCTGATGCAGTTCAGGTTGACCATAGTTTCTGTTAACTTCGTTTGAATCTCCACACTGAAAGAAAATTAACATAGAATTGGTAAACACCTGGTGCAATTTTTTTACTATAAATTTTGACCATGATCTCTATCATTAATACTCTTCACCTTTCCTAAAAATCTGTGATACATCTTCGGCCCTAATCTTGTCACTATTGTTCCACATCAACTCATTTTTAATTCTCTCCTCATCTATTTCAAAGATTATTTTAACCATGTCACCATCAAATAAAAAAAAATCTTTTGCAATCAATCGGATCCTAACTACAATTGAATTTATTTCTGGGTGCAGTTTACGATTTAGAATTAACTTATAGACAAGTCTTACAGGGTTAGTCCTCTCTATATAGCTCCATTTGTACAATGTAAATATTTCCTCACCTGTAAGTTAAAAGAGTATTTTTTATTTTGAAATAATACTTAAAATATTGTTTTGGACTGCTCAATGTAATTGCCTAATCATTTAAATGGACATAAAAGGAAAACATTATTTTAATCAAGTGCCAGTATATGAAACCCACCTTAATTGTTCTCCCCCCTCCATGGAAAATAAAATGAGAAAATTATGCTTTTCACATGAAAAGATCATTCCAAGAATATAAAGTTAGTAGAGTTCTCAGGCAAAGCCATACAAAGATCTCTCTGCCTTTATTGATACAAAATTAATATCATTGCTAATTAAAAGTGTTCAGTCATTCAGACTAGTCACTTTTAATAAAAAAGTGTCTGAAACACCAGTTTCCTCTATTCCCAAGGCCATAAGTGATTTTCCTTTCCCTTTCTGGACATCCATCTTTATGGGTTAGGTTTCCCCTAAAATAATGATTTTTCCTATATAAACAGCCACTTAATTTCTATCTCCTTAATTTTAGAATACAAAGGAACTCTAGTTTCTATTCTGGACTCAGCCATTAATTTTAATAGTGAATTCTGCAATTGACTTGATTTTCTTCCAAAACAATTTCTTCATCCAAATTGAGAGACATAAATCTCCCTTACCTAACAGAGTGAGTTCTGAGTTTCAAATTTAAAAGCAAAGAAGAACTTTGAAAAGATAAGATACTATGTAATGAATATGGAATTATATTCAGTTTGACATTGTACAAGAGTAATAATATTTTAGAGAGGTAAAAATTCCTTGAGGCTTTCCCGGGTTGATTATATACAGAATGCCTCATTAGCATTTAGCAAGTAAGAACAGGAAACAAGAGTTATCTGACCTCAGAGCCCAAATGCATAAACCATTAAAGAAGTCAAATTGAAGCAACAGCAAGTTTAATGTTAAAATCCCCACTTTTTCTATTACCTCTTTATTTCACATAAAACCATTATAGCTCCACAATTATTGGCATTGAACTAGTCCAGCCATACTAATTTTATGCTAGGTGAAAATGGGATAATAAATTCATCAAATTCTCTAATTCTATAAAAACATAGATAAAACTCAAACACAAACTATAAACTCATCCAGTTTCTTTCTCCTATGTGTGTAGGAGAAATCATTACCATCATTAACATCACAGGTAAGAAAGACAGTTAACAAATTCCAGAGAAATAAGAGAAACACAGATTCCAGTTTAGAAATACTTCCATTTGATTTTTAGTGCCCTGTTTGGAATCTTTGGGTAAGTTTATTTGTCAGGTAGTTGATGATGCAGGGACATTATTCTTTGAATTGTCTTCTCACTACCTTATATAACGTAAATCACTTTTTCTAAATAAACACTTTGTTCACTTTTTACCAAAAGTTTTTATATTTTTTTCCTACAGAAATTCTCTCCACAACTAAGCATAATTTCTCTGTCACTGAGTGACCTACTTATCACAAGCTCCTCAGGCAATATTTTGAATTTATTAGTATCCTAATCACAAAACAAATAAGTCTATGAAAATCAGAGGTTAACTCTGTATTCAACTCTGTTTAACAATTAATTATGTCTACTAGGGAATCCAAAATAGATAATGCTTATATCATATACAAGAAGGAAAGAGAAGTAATTTAACACACAGTTCTAATCTTTCTGCAATTATTGTGGATCCATTCCTATGCTTTTCCTCATTGGTTTCTCTCATTCCTCATTGAAATGCTGGTTATTCTCATAATGTTCAGATTTTTAAATTTCAGATTCTTCAATTCATAGCTCCCCCACTATTCATGATATTAATAATATGAATTTTCTAATTCCTCATACCATTTATAGATGAAAGCTATGGATCATTATAGGGAAAACTGGTGCATGTCACTCAAAAAGTATTCATTCAAATAATGGAAGGTCTTATATTCAGAGCAATGATTTGAAGACATGTAGAATAATTTTAATATCCATGAAATCAGATGAGATCTGTATTTCCATTACTTAAGTATTCCTAGAGGTATCCAGATGCACATGATTATCTAAAAACTGGGTAAACAGTAAATTCAAAAATTACCTTTCTCTTATTCTTATTCTATGACATTGACTATCCCTTGCATACTTTTTGGAACTACCTTCTAAATAATCAACTCATCAGTTGGATTTCCTTTAGATTCAAGTTATCAGTCCCAAGGTCATATACTGTTCATCCTTCAATGCCTGGCTTGCTTCACTCAACATAAGATCTTCAAGATTCATCCACGTCATTCCGTGTGTTATCACTTTATTCCTTCTTACAGCTGAGTAATATTCCATGAGTGGCATTGTGGCAACAGATGTAGGCCATTTTACATCAGCATATACCACGCAGAACTGTGTGGGAGAGAGCGTGGTCTATGATGTGAAATGCGGTCTATGCTTGGTGGCAAAGCCCCAGGATGTGTATATCCATTGCGGGTGATGTCCCACACTGATGAAGGATGTTGGTGTGGGATGTTGTGGGAGGTGTGGGAGGTGGGGAACATGGGAATCCCTGTAATTTCTGAGTAATAATTAGGTAATCTAAGCACATTTAAAAATATATATATATAAAATAACATTTATGTAAGAAAATGCACATATATGCATATGTATTTATATATTATTTTACAAATATTGGTATGTACTGTGAAAAATCTTGATTTTTATGAACAATAAA
>JAQZBX010114374.1:0-10016 GCA_029593785.1 Cabassous unicinctus
ACCTCCAAGTGAGAGAGGGCTTATATTCCATGGATATAGTGGATAGGATTATCCTGCCTTCAGCTGCAGGCCCTCTCCATTCCCTGGGATGGCTGTTGCCCATCATCGTCTCCTCGCCAGGTTACTTGGATGAGTCCATTGAGCTGTAGGGTAGGAGTTGCAGCTCCACTGAGATTCCAGGCACAGCTGGCACATAGGTAGGCCAGAGGCTCCAGTCTCTGGAAGTAGACCTAAAAACTCCTGCATCACATATAGGTTTGAATAGAAGGGACTGATGGACCATGTGCAGGGATGACTTGAGTCCAACTCTGTCACTCTCAGGAACACAGATAGGAGATGAAATTGATGCTTGTAGTGGGAGGTGTTGAAAACAGGAAAACAGTCTAGCTCCACCTGCGATTTGGGGTCTGGTCATAGTGAGGTAGATGGACTAGCTTGATTGGCCAGGTGCACTGATGCTGAAGTAAGGAGCTGGGGACCTGAGGCCTGGAAATTGAGACTAGGAGGTGAAAGGTGAGGAGAAAGCATCATAGGTGAGAGATGCCATGCTAGTCCTTTGAGGAGCAGATGCCAAGGCTGGATTAGACAGACAAGAGATTTACTAGGAGCATGCCTACGAGGGAACATGGGGAGGAGCTGGGAGAGGCTGGGGGAGCTGTCAGACTGAGGGAAGTCTGACCCCGGTCAGTGAGAGAATGGAGGAAGGAAAAGTGGGTGGGATAGTCTTGGCTCTCAGTACAGTCTAAGGAAGTTTGGCAGGGCTGCAGGGGAGCCGAAGGTGCCTGTCAGAGGAGCCCTTCTCCCAGGAATGGCCCTGCCTTAGAGTCCCTGCTGCTGCCAGTTACTAGGAGCAGCTGGTGGGAAGCATGGCCTCCATGTGAACAAGGTGATGGATTTCAGAGAGCAGTGACTGAAGCTGTCAATCAATTATGCACCTTGTGGTCAGAGGTCTGACAGGTGCATTTTCATGCCAAAGCGTTTTCTGTAGACAGGGAAGGCCTGCTCGGAGCTCTTCCTGGGTGCTGGTCACGTGGCATGGGATTCAGCTGCCAGGGCCATGGCACATGTTTGCAGTGGCCAAAAGGGATGAAGAGAAAACAGAAAGCTCTGAAGATGTACATATGCTATTGTGGGATGTAGTATCATGTAGTGGAAATAATGTGGACAGTTTACTATTCGTCCAATGTTTTGCTCTGCTGCTTACTGGCTGTGTAGCCTTGAGAAAGGTCCTTTGGATCTCTGAACCTCAGTTTCCCTTTTAGAAAATGGGGATAATAATTCCCATCTTGCAAGACGCTATGGGGATGAAATGACATGATGTCTGTAAAATGCCTTGTGCTCTGTCTGCCACAGCAGACATACCATATGTGGAAGCTGATTGTGATTCTATTTTAGGCTTGGCCTGGATTTTCTGTTTGTCCACTAACTTGGGCTTTAAAATGTGCTTAAATATGCTTTTGAGATACATCCAGATGTCTTGCTTTAGAAGATGAACCCACAAAATGACTGCATCTGAGTGGTCAGGCCTGGCCGAGAACTCTCATATGTGGTCAAGTTCACTTCCTATATCAGCATGACCCAAGGCTGATCTTTGGTTTGGGGCCATATCTGAAATTTAGCCAAAGCTATCATATTTGGTGACTGCTTTTTCATACATATGTTCATGATGTCTTTGAGCAAGTCAGGATGATTATGTTGTCCCTGGTAAAAGGAGTGGTATGGGGTAGCAAAAAGAATATCAGACTAGGAATCAAAAGATATTGACGGGTCATTTTTGTAAAGTTTTCACAGTAAAAGGTACTTTCGCCAAAGTTGGGCCTCTGGGTAAGTTAGGTATTATCGTTCCATTTTACAGTTATGGAAACTGAGGTGCAGAAAGCCTCATAATGCACAGGATTGTCTGAATACCATGCAGTGCTGTACCATGCAGTGCTGTGGAAAGAACATGAAGGCATTAGAAATTTGTTATTAACTTTTCCCCAAAAGGAGTCAGTGCATAATACTGCATTTCATGGGAACAAAAGACATGGGTTTTGGCATAGGGGTGGAAGATGATATTCCCAGGGGAGTGTCACTGGACCCGAATCTTGGGCTGGTGTATTTCCAAAGATTGCTTAGGAGATAGCTAAAGAAGTTGAGATTAATGGGACTTTAAGCAAATGTGAAGTTCTTTAAAAGAGTTCTTTCCTGAAAAATAAGGATAATGGTTGTGCTGATCATTTGCCCATTTGCTCTCAATTCCTCTTCCTGCCCTTCTCAGTCTTGTTCCTTATTGCAGGGAACTATATTTCCCAGACTCCCTTGCCTTTTAGCTTGCAAAGAGGTTTGGCCAATGGGAAATGACAGTAGAAGACTGGAGAGAAGGAAGTGGAGGAAGCCAGGGTATTTCTCCCCTTCTCTCTGCTTTGGGCAGCTTCTCTGGTAGAACTGAGTCTACTCCATGTTCTAATTCCTACTCAACAGGCCCAGCATGGAACTAGCTTCCATTATTTTTGTCCCTCCAACTTAGGCGTGGTAACAGCCTCCCTGTTCTTGCACATCTCTGACTCTTCAGCTCTTCCATCATCCACATAACCAATTCCCCATGTTAAATTTCCTCCAAATGGAATACCCAGAGTAGTTTCTTCTTTCCTTCTGGTTCTTGGCTGATTTGATATCTACTGTTTATCGAGTGTTATGGAATGAATTGTGTACCCCCAGAAGAATCTGTTGTAGTCCAACTCTCCAGTACCTCAAAATGTGACCTTATTTGGTCCTTACAGATGGAATTAGGGAAGTTAAATGAGGTCATATAGGGGGGCCCTTAACCCAGTATGACTTGGGTCCCTTTAAGAAGATGAAATTTGGAGAGAGAGACAGAGGGGAGGATACATGTGATGGCTGAGGCAGAGGATGCCAAGGTTTGCCGGTAAGCACTGCCAGAAGCCAGGAGAGAGGCGAGGACCAGAAGCTTCCCTACCAACTTCAGAGGAAGCATGGCTCTGCCGATACCTTGATCTCAAACTTCTAGCATTCAGAACTGTCAGCCAATAAAAGTCTGTTGATTTAAGCCACCCAGTTTGTTACTTTGTTACGGCAGCTCTTGGAAATTAAGACATTGAATTATTCATATGTATAAGACCTTGCACTCAATTTTTGGTATCATCTCATTTAACCCTTACAACTCTATGTGTAGGTACCACCATTATTTTTCCCAATTTACAGAGAAGAAATAAGAAATCTGAAGCACAGAGACAAGATGTAACCAGCCCAAAGTCTAAAAACTAGCGAGTAGCTATTCTAGGATTTAAAACCAGGCACTCAGCTTCACCACTGTACCACACTGCCTCTTGCTCCAGCCTCAGAAAGCTGCAGAGTCGAGCTGCCCACACCTGCTACCAGGGGGCTGTGGCCTGTCCTCTAGAGGGGCTCCGGGAGGACATGGAACTGTACATTTCCTCCCGAGGTTTTAACTTTGCTTTGCTTTTCCGAATAAAAAAAAAATAATATGAGCTCATGGCAGAGATTTCAGATATAAGAGAATACAAAAGTAGAAAAAAAATCACATGTAAAAATACCCTCATCTGGCAATCGTTATTAACATCTGGGCATTTTCTCTTCCAGTTTTCTTTGAAACTGTTTTTGCATAATTTCATTTTAAAGGAGAAAGTTGACAATGATAGGGGTCTATGTCTTGCAAATCCAAGCATCTGAAAGGAGAAACTAATAGATGATAAAAATGCTGTGTTCTGTGGACTGTGTTTACCCTGAAAAATTTGCTAGTAGGAGGCACTATATATAGATATTTGGTCAGGTAGATGCAAGGTTAAAGAGGAAGTATAAAATCAGCAAAACGTGGGCCCTATGCATACCCTGGAAATGTGCCTGCTAAATCTTATTCAGTAAGTGTCAGACACCTTACATTTCGGTTTTCCCAGAAGATGGTTTGGGGATGAAATATTGGAGTTCTTTCAACTGGAACAAAACATTCTCTATTTGTTATACCAATAATGCTTTAACTTCTTGCATTTTACTGGTGTTCTCCACCTGAATTCACCCTATCCACCTAAAAAAGCAAAACCCAGCAATAATTCAAACCCTCTGAGGTACATTATAAAAAGCACGTGCAGCAGAATAGCCGCATGCTAAGGCAGGCACCAGGGATAAAATCCTGAGTCTTATTCTCTGAACGCGCTCTGCAACTCCATCTCGTGGCGGGTGGTTCCCTCCACTTTTTACCATGCTTCAATGTTTCCAATCAAGAAAAGGCAAGTGGACCATAGAGCTGGCAGGTACGTTTAGAAAGCTGTTGTGGGAATGAAGAGGATGATAGCAGGAACTCTCCTTTAACACTTGTGCCATATTTCAGGTTGGGCTCAAGTTCTAAGAGTCCTGAGAATGAACTATGACTTAGAGGCAGTGATGTGGAATGCTTTTGTGAGCTTAAAGGTTTGACTTGGAATTCTCCCTAAATTACCATGTACTCATTTGCCAGTTTTGAAAACTTCCTTGGAGCTATCGTTGTATATAGGTACATTTTCTTTCTGTCTTGCAATTTTTAGCTTCCTCCGTGATTGCCCTGTTTATCACCACCCCCTTGCCCAAGGACTGTCCCAACAGATTACATGAGAGAAATAAGATATAAGAGAAAAAAGGCAGTCAGAGACACCTGCTTGAAAAGGCTATGGAATGGATTCTTACCAGTAACACAGGGGATCAGTAGAGCAGGTCACTCTTCCATCTGGAGGAGGAAAAGAAGGAGAGGATGAGAATGAAGGGAGGACAGCACAAAGGCATCATACAAACCTGCAGGTGGGAGTCAGAAGCAGCGTTTTGGCCTGGAGAGAAATAAAAGAAACTGATAAATACCCCAATATGCTTTGTTCCAAGAGTCTGCTTAATTGAAATCATGAAAGTAGATCTGGGAAAAGAGAGGAAGAAACCAGCTGCAGTCTCTTTGTGGCAAATAAAGATCCTATGAGGAACCATATTTAAGCCTGGGATCAAGGAGTTGGAACACAGAAAGATCTTGGTTCCAGCTTTTACTATGTTAGTGCATTGCAATCCTTGGCTCTAAAAAGGCATCTGGAGAGGATATGCATACTAATAAAACAATTTTATCATTTTCTGGGATAGGGAGAGGAGGATGCAGGAAACTGCTGCTTTGTAAGACCAGAAGATCAAACAAGAACACGCCTCAGCTGGTCTATCTGAATGAATGAAATGCAAAGTAGCATTTTCTTAAAGAACCCTTATATCTGTTATTCTTGGAGTTTTTCATAATTTCATGTTCAACTTGGCTGTGTATCCATACCTTTTTTTGTCTTTTATAGATTTTTTTCCATGGATGATTGTTCCTTGGCAATTGTGTTAAGGACTGATATATTGGCCTAAAGTTGTGGACACCTCTCGTTTGGGAGACCAAGAATGCCCTTTCCTCCATCCCTTTCATTAGGGAACAGCATGCCTCCTGGGTCCCTAGTCACCACATGAGCTTGAGAGAGACATAAACTTCTAATTTGTCAAACCACAGAGGTTTGGGAGTTTATCCATTTCCAGTAATTAGTATTACCATAATTTAAACCCTCTTTATTTTTGAAACTGCTTTTCTTCTTCATGGAGATTCAGCAGGAGGCAAAGAGCCATGTTCTTTTTTTTTTTTGGAGGCACTGGGGATTGAACCTGGTACTTTGTACATGGGAAGCAGGCACTCAACCAACTGAGCTATACCCGCTCCCCGAGCTGTGTTCTTTAAGGTCACACCTCACCCCCATCCTCAGCTACAACACTTTATTGGTTCAGGGATGATCACCTGACTCAAATGGAATCAACCAGTGTCCTATGCCAGGACTTTAAAAGTAAGAAAGATAATCAGGTCCTCTGCAGTGGTGGTAGATGTAAGATATTAAACTCAGGAGTGATTGAGAGAACCAGGCTAAAAGTGAGAGAAAATGAAGGCAAGACATACACATATACATACACATACACATACACATACACATACACATACACATATCCATATACATCATTTGGTTGGATACATAAGAAAGGGAGGTCTTTCTTTTTGAGTCTGAGTGCTCTTGACCTTTTTTTCAGTTCATATCCCTGTCCTTTCCATGGTTTAGATGAGCTATTCCCTAATATCTTTCCAATAAATTCCTATTTATTGCCCAAGCTAGCTTGGGTTGGGTTTCTGCAATTTGTGAAAAAAAGTAGTGACTATTACATATTGTAGGACATTCCTTGTTAAATTCTAATAAAATATTGAAGTCCATCATAATAGATTCCCTAAGAATGTGTATTTTGATGAGTATTTCAGAGAATCAAGGGACTATAGAAGTCAGAAAATACAAACAGCAGATTTTGACTTCTAAAAATAATTGCAATCTAGTTTGGGAATTAAGTATAAACTATATTAACCAATGCCAGACTCCATGGTACAGAGAAATAGAAAAAAAAGGCAGTATGCAAATTTAAAAATATTTGGCATAGGCAATTCTGACAAAAATAACTATTTCGAATAGGAGGAGAAGTCCTGCTGAGTTATTGGGAAATCCTTGAGAAGAGAGACTTGATTGGAGTATTTTTTCTTTTCCCCCAGCTGAGACACCAATCAGTTGATAATGATTTTAGATGATGGGAAAAAATGACTAGTGGGTTATTTTTTAACTTTTTATTTTAAAATGATTTCATACTTAGAGGAAAATTGCAAAAATAATATAAAACCCATACAGTGAACTCAAACCAACCCCCATCCAGATACCCTAATCTACCATCTTTTAACATTTTGCCACATTTGCCATATCATTTGATCCACCCATCCATCCATGGATCCATCCATCCATGGATCCATCCATCCATCCATCTATCCATCCGCATCAGACAGATTGGTACAGACATACATATACATAAGGGTTCTTCTGCTCCCTCCAGAACAGGGTCCAGGGACTTGCCCTGGGAGTCTGGCACAGCTCTGTGCTGAGCTGATGAGGGGCTGGAGGAAGGGCCCACAAGGGGGCTCCAACTGGTTTTATGTTACATTTTTCTTGATTCAGTGCTTTCTCTGTTACTGCAACCATTTAACCATTTTCTGGAGCCCTGGGAAAGATGGTCCTGCCAGTTCTTGCTTTTGCTTAAAGCTTCTGTCGAGCCCTGGAGTGTCTCATTTGGCCATCTTGATGATGTCCACTAGTAAGTTTTACTTTTAAAATGTTTAAAAGTATATAAAATATATTTTAAAATTATTTAACCAACAGACAACAATTTATAGAGGCATGTCTAGGGGTGCCTATCAGTTGGCTAAGACCAGGCGTCATTTCTACCATTCTCTCCCTTGTTCTTTAAATTTCAGGAACACTGACTTGAGCAGTCCCCTGTCATAGACATTATTAGATGCTTTCAGCCTATTACCTGTCTTTGGAACTGCCTTCCACTCACAGTTGCTGTTGGAGAATAAGGCCCCAGCATACATGTAGCCACACTGGCTGCAGCTGATTGGACCAAGGGTGGACATGTGACCCAAGACAAACCAATCAGATTACCTTTATACATGTAATTGGAACTATGAGAATTACTGAAGTTTTACAGCCTGTGGAATTGGAGATAATGTTGTTTTTAGGTAGTCCAACCCATGGATGTCAATATCATGGAAGCAGACAGAAAACAAAGGCAAGGGAATTTGATGATAAAGAGGAGAATCGGGAGATGTTCCAGTTTAAGTGGAACTAAGAGGTTCTCCGGCATTAGTTCTCAGCTTTACTGCCTGAAATTGGTTTCCTTTTTATTCACTTGAAAACCAATAACCTTTCTTTTTACTTGAGCTTCTTAGAGTTGGTATCTGCTTCTGATAGGCAAGCAACTCTTGATCAGGAAGTCCCCAAGCACAAGTTCTGCCCCTATGTACTGCTTTCTCCTGCCGCTGTGCTCTTCATGCTCCGTGCTGCGGCTCATCTCTGTTGGTCTCTGAAAACCCAGCTTGGCACTCAGGCCCTGCCCCTGGGAGAGCGCTAAGCTGCTTATTGAAGAATGGGTAGGTGATAGTAAGGGAGGGAGGGGCTCTCAGAGAGGGGAGGACAGCAGGAGCCGAGCGGCAGAGAAAGGGTGGGCGAGAGAAGAGGGCATTGAGGATGATAATCAAAGCAGAAGTTTTGGAGACTAGATGAAGGAACAACCTTCACGTATTTCAGCAGGACAGACATTTGTGATGCCAGCGCCATTTTGCCTGAAGACGAAGGCCGGATATCATGGAGAGTTCATGCTGTACATCATCTTGGTCAAGAGAGAAGCTGTAGTTATTCCTAAGTATCAATAATAACCCATTTCTGTAGCACTGCAAGGTTCAGCTCACGACAGAGGACCATGCAGATGTACCAAAAATGTTTCTGCTAGAATTCAAATAAATCACACTTGAAGACACTATACAGCTTCACATCGGGGGTGCGAAGTGTATGTGTAGAATAGTGTAACCTTGGAGGAGCTGGGAGGAGCAGCTCGGGCCATTGCGGAGGAGGGCCATAATGAAGAGTGGCTTCCTGCTGAGAAGGACACGTTTATTGATGGAAGGTGAATGCAGTGAAAGAAAAGTTGGTAAGTTTTGCCGTTTAGTCTGACGTCTGTCATTCCCAAAAGAATGAACAGTTCAAAGTAAAACCTCATCCATATTGATGTGTAAGAAGAACTCAGGGTTAGGAAAATGGGGTGCATGAGATCAGCATTGGGAGAGCTAAGACAAAGCAAAAGTCTTCCCAGTGCCTTTTCCTAATATATGGACCAAGCAAATTGCCCTGTGGTGTTTTTCTATTTTTTTTGTTCCCCTCAGGGTAGGGATGGTGAAGATCCCTTAATGTTCCTTAATGTCAACAAAGTTCTGTTCCCTTACCTGTAAAGGGCAATGATTATGTCCACCTCTCAGGGTTGTTAAAAAGGATTAATACAACGATGTAGCTAAAGTAGCTAATACAATTGCCTGGCTCAAAATGGAGGCTCAAAAATATTAGCTCTTTTCTCCTTTCAAATCAGGAATAGTAGGGAGAGCTTTGAAAGACTCCTGGCAGCTAGAGAAGAAAAATAGGTTGGAAAGACACAGATGTATTGTTCTGTGTGCAGAGAAGTCAAATTTTCCATTTTGGGGAGAGGAATTTTTTTAAGAATGAAGCAAAGACAGAGTGGTTGCATTATTTTTTAATCCTTCTGCCTGGCAAGGGGTAGAGAGAATACTCCAGCACAAGCACCCCCTTTTCCCCCTCTCCCCATCATTTCTGGTGATGCTGCTAATCAGCCCAGCAGCCCAAATCCCTATGCCTGAGCATCCAGGCTCTGTAAAGTCCAGCTCTCAGGCCTGGTCTCAGGCCTTGTCTCAGGTAAGTAATGGGCATTTGGGGCTGCAATTTCTATTCCTGAATAGGCCTCCTATCTCAGAGTCATGCTTCAACAAACACTCAATTAAAAGGAAAAAACCTCTGGGTGATGGAAGGCACCCTATTACTGAGAAGCAGGGGATGTTTACTGAAGAAAGCGACTTCTCCCTAGTTACTAGTAGCCTCGTGAAGATTTATGAGCCAGTTTGTCCCACCGCGATCAAACCTGAAATGTGAAGTTTAAACCGCTACACTTTTTTAATCAACAAAACAAACCAGGCCATGAGAGTTGTTTAGAATTTGGAATTAGGAAAAGCAACGAAGTGCTAAGGCCATGGCTAAGAAGAGGTGATTCTGTTAGCAAAATACCCAAATTTCAGTACCAGAGACATACCAATGAGAAGTCAATATTGTTTTTCATTAAATGCTCATTCGTGGCTCATGACCATGATCTTAAAAAAAATGCATTTTTTTCCTTCAGAATACAAAACTAGTCAGAATGTATTCATGTGGGCTGACTCAGAGTTTTGACATCAAAGGGCAATCCCATCCGATTGATAACGCTCAAATGGCAATATTGTTTGAAGAAATGTAGTCAGAGGGATGGCCATTTAAAGGCTGTAAAGAGTTACAGGCAAAGTGAGTGTAACGATCCATACTGATTTC
This sequence comes from Cabassous unicinctus, assembly GCA_029593785.1. Taxonomy (NCBI): domain Eukaryota; kingdom Metazoa; phylum Chordata; class Mammalia; order Cingulata; family Chlamyphoridae; genus Cabassous; species Cabassous unicinctus. Next base: position 10,002 of record JAQZBX010114374.1, read on the forward strand.
TAACACGATACTACA
>JAQZBX010114375.1:0-10024 GCA_029593785.1 Cabassous unicinctus
CACTATAACCATGAAATGTGTGCCAGAGATTTCAATCTTCCAGCTGTTCATATGCTGGTAGAGCACTGAATCTCAGCAGAATTGCAGCTAACACCTAATTTCCAGTTCATTGGACTTGCCAAGGACACCAACATAAGGATGATGATGAACAGCACCCATCTGAAAAAACAGAGAGGACCACAACTACAAGCAACACATTTCCATCTACCTGCCCCATGGGATCTAAGGCCCCTCTTAAGCAGAAACAGAGTGGGCATCACCATCCCAAAATCCTTAAGATTGAGGAATGAACAAACATAAGGGAGGAATACAACTGTGGAACTAAATAATAAGACTAAATAAGATTAAAGTAGACTTATTATTCTAGTAATGGAAGAACTTGTAACATCAAAATAAAGGCAGTGGTCAACAGAGGTTCTGAGTGTAGTGAGAGGGAAGAATAGGCATAACTTGGGAGCATTTTTGGGACATTGGAATTGCTCTGCATTACATTGCACTGATAGATACAGGCCATTATACATTTTGTCAAAATCTATAAAATTGTGCAATGCAGAGTGTAAACCATAATGTGGCTATAGACCATGGTTGGTAACAATGCTTCAATATGTTTTCATCAGTTGTAAAAAACATACCACACTAATAAAAGATGTTGCTAACAGGGGAAATTGTGGGAGGGGGAGGGGTGAATTATATGGGAGTCCCCAATATTTGTGATGTAACATTTATATAATCCAAAGCTTCTTTAAAAATACAATTTAAAAAACTGCAATGAGAAAAAGAAGCTTCAGTAATCAAAAACAGTGTGGTACTGACAGAAAGAAATATAAGAGTGGAATAAAATTGAAAGTCCAGAAATGAATCCACACATCAAAGAATATCTGTTTTTTTTGAAAAGGGTTGTCCATTTAATGTATTTGAATATTCCGTTCAACAAATGGTGCTGGAAAAATGTATTTTTTAATGCAAAAAAATCAAATTTGTCCTCTGCCTCAAATCCTACGTTAAAAATTGAACCAAAGGTATCATTGGATTATATATAAATGCAAAATGATAAAGCACTTAGAATATAACATGAGGGATATCTTCATGACCTTGAATTAGGCAATGGATTCTAGGATATGATACCAAATGCATGAGCAACACCAACAACAAGAAATAAATTGAAATTCATCAAAGTTAAAGCTTTTTGTGCATCAAAGGACATTATCAAGTTATTGAAAGAGCAACCTACAGAAGGTAGAAAACCGTTACAAATTATAAATCTGGTAAAGGCTTAATATTGATAATATCAAAAACTCAACAACAAAATGGCAAACAACCCAAATAAAAAGTGGGCAAAAGCCTTGAATAGGCATTTCTCCAAGAAGATCTATAGATGGCAAATAAGCACATGACAAGATATTCAACATCATTAACAATCATGGAAATGCACATCAAAACCAATATGAAATAATCCTACACACATTAGTGTGATTATTATTAAATAATAATACTAAGTGTTGGCAAGGATGTGGAGTAATTGAAAACCTCATGCTTTCATGGCAGGAATGTAAAATATAGCAGGCAATCCAGCAGACAATTAAACTGTCCCTCAAAAATTTTAACATACTAATAAAATTTTATGGTGCATAGTGTTAGCTATAATGTAAACTATTGACCATTGTTAGCAGTAATGCTTCAATATAGGTTCATCAATTGTACCAAATGTACCACTCTAATGTAAGATGTTACTGGGGAAAAATGTGGGGGGTAGCGTGTGGGGTATATGGGAATACCCCTATGTTTTTATGTATCATTTATATCATCTAAAGCTACTTTAAAAATAAAAATAAAATAAAATATCCTTAATCCTAAACTGGGAAATAAAGAAAAAAATTGGTGATGTTTAAAAAAAAACAACAACAGTGATACTTATCTGTTTAATTTTCATGGTATTAAAACAGGTTCCATCCTTGACTTGAAAAAAAAAAAATCCAAAGTATCAGCTTTGGCCTATTATCCAGTATTTCAAAAAATGACCATCAAAAGCAGAGGGAGAGGTGTTCTGATTAATTAAGACAGTTTTTTTGGTGCTCCTTAGTCACTGTATGTTAATCAAAATAATACAGAGTCCTTGATTATGATTTCAGTAACAATTCTTGTAACTGCTTCTTCTAGGAAAGAGAAGTGAAAATTCTGAAGTAGGAGAGGGTAAAGGAAAAGAAAATGAAGATAAAGAAAGATAGCCAGCAGAGAAACCACTGGACAGACCCAAATGTAGAGCAAGTTCTATTACAGCACAGGACTTGTTCCCGTCAATTAGAAGGGCAGTTTTATACAGAGGAATTTCCCATCAATCATTCATCATCAGCCTGGCTCCTTCTGCTGAGGCTTGAGAAAAAGTTTTGATGATTGATGTCAAAACAAAAGCTAACCAATAAATATTTATCTTTACTTGTGATGTAGCTAGTTCCCAAAGAGATTGTGTTCAGGACTGTAATTTAATCAATGAGGGGGAAAGACCTTACCTGGACCCTTGAGAATCCATAGACAAATCCTAACTAAGGATCCTAAGAATCTATGGATTCTTAGTTCCTTGGATTTATCTGAGTGTGTGATTTCATGCAGTGATTATAGGAAGATTTTGTTAAATCTATTCTCCATTTCCATTAGCTTTGAGTAATTGCTATATCTTCTAATTATAGTAGCTTTCTTTGTTCTCCTCTTCTTTTCTAATGATGTTTGTTCCCTCCGTTTTGATTAGCTCTTGGCTCTGATGTGATTCATTATCTTTTCTCTTATTTTTTTGGTATAAATTTTTGTATGGCACCATTAAAGTCGATTAAATATTCTATGTATATGAATAATATTTCTTGCAGGGACACGTGAGATTTTAACAAAATACATCAAAAGTTGAAAAAAAGTTAAACATAAAATAACCCTATGACCTGGCAATACTTCTCATGTATATATATGAAATGTTTGCAAAAATGTAGAAAAAGCCCAAGTGTCTATCAAAAGATGAATGGATAAATAAAATTTTGTATATACATGTAATGGAATATTTTTAGACAAAAATAAAAGTCTTAAAATCTAGGCTTTTACTTCCATTTGTTTCATGTTGATACTCTGTTTAAACAATGTATTACTGGAGGTTTTAAAATTAGGCTTTAAAATGTGCTGTCTGAAGCATCTAATATTAAGATGTGCAATCTCCAGTCAATATTGAATTGTCCAAGCAATATCTTGATACACTATATGTAAAAAATTATCTCTGTATTCTGTATAGAAATGAAATCTCTTAGTCTACCAATAACAACAGAGGTTTACAAAGATAAAGTAAGAAAATCTCAATCTGTAATGCAATAAACTAATATATATTTATTGTTTTCCTATTTCGACAGTGAAAATTGCAGTTATCAGATAGGATTTAATAGCCTATTAAAACATGGATTGTTTTATTAAATAAATTTTATTGAAGTATATCAATCATGCATAAATATTCATAAACAATAAGTGTTAGAAAAAGTTGTGAACTAATAAAACTAACATGCATTTCAACATACATGGTTTCCATACATCACTCCACCACCAACAGTTTGCATTGTTGTGAAAGTTTTGTTATAAACTACGAAATAGCACAGACAAAATATTACTAATAACTATAGCCCATATTTTACATTTGGTGTATTTTCCCGCTACACACCTGATTACTAACACCCTGTATTAGTATTATCCATTTGTTATATTTCATGAGAGAATGTTCTCATATTTGTCCTATTAACCACAGTCCATTTTCAACTGTTGGATTTTCTGTGTTATACATCACCTTGTTTTGTTCAGTCCAGTCAAAATGTACACTCAGTGGCTCTCATTTTCATCAAATATTTGTGCTGTTACATCTCAGTCATTTTTAAAATGTTTTCATTACTCCAAAAAGAAAAATTCCATATTCCATTAAAACCTCCTGTAGCTCTCCTAGAATTGATATAGTAACTTCTTTGTCATTGCTGCAAAAATTTCACAATACTACTGTTAGCTATTGTCCATAAATTACAGTAGGTATGCTTTTCCCATGTATCACCATATTCTTACACTTTGTAAAACAATACTCTTACATTTATACTATTAATCACAATCTTCATCCACCACCAAAATCATTACATTACACATACCCTAGATTATCTAGTTTCCTTGCAAAAGATATTTGCTTCCACAGACTACCCCTTTCCACTACAATCTTATTTATAAATCATCAGTGTTGGTTATACTCACTATAATGTTTTACCAACAACTCAATTCATTGCACACTTTTACAATCAACCTTATTAAAATTATAGCTACCTTGAGCATCAGTTCCCATACTCAACCTACAATATCTTTTCTAGTAACCCATACTATACAGTTTACTTGTATGAGTTTACTCATTTTATTTAGTTCAAATTAGTGAGAACATATGATATTTGCCCTTTGATATCTGACTTATATAACTCAACATAAATCCTCAAGGTTCATCCATGTTTTCATATGCATTCAATTTCAATTTCTTACAGCTGGATAGTATTCCACTGTATGTATATAACAAATTTTGTTTCACCATTATTTTGTTGGACACATGAGCTGGTTTCCATATTTTAGCAATTGTGAATAAAGCTGCCATGCCCCTTGCTTTCAGTTCTTCTAAGTAGACTCCTGTTAATAGGATTTCTGGGTCTTACAGCAGTCCTATATTCAGCTTCTTGAGGTACTGCCAAACAGTCCCCTACAGTGGCTGCACAATTCTACATTCCCACCAACACTGAAGAGGTGTTCCTGTTTTCCCTCACCCTCTCCAGTACAATATTAACTTGGGTTGCTTCTCTTTTTGTCATTGAGTTGCATGATCTCCTTATATAACATGAATATAAAACCTTTTTTGGATATATGCTTTCCAAATATTTTATCCCATTGAGTAGGATGTTTTTTCTTTTTTAGGAAGTATGAGTGATTGAACCCAGGACCTCATATATGTGGAGTTGCTCAACCATTGAGCTACACCCACTTTGCTTTTTACTGTCTTGATAAATTTGTTTGAAGAACAAAGTGTTAATTTTGAGGAGGATCCATTTTTGTATTTATTTTCATTTTTTGTGCTTTGGGTGTAAGGTTTAATTGACAATCACCATACCAAGGAATTGAGAGAGCTTACAACTGCAAGCAAGAGAGTCTCATCCATTGGCTATATGGGATTGAAGCCCCTTCTCAATTAGAGGTGGAATGGACATCACCATCCCCGAATCCTCAGGATGAACTATGAACTATGAACTAGAATGGACTTACTGGTATTCTACAATAGACTTGTTGTGATTCTAGCAGTGGAAGAAATCACAGTATTGACATGGAGGCAGTGGCCACTGGAGGCTCTGCGGGCAGGGGGAGGGAAGGACAGGTGTAATTCAAGGTTTTTGGAGGGATTTGGGAATCTTCCTGAATGGCATTGCAATGACAGATATATGCCATTATATATCTTCCCATAGCCTGCAGAATTGTATGGAGAGAGTGTAAACTACAGCATGAATGATGGACCATGCTCAATGGCAATGCATTTATCAATTGCAATGAATGTGCCACGCTAATGAAGGATGTTGTTTATGTGGGAGGGTGGGGGCGTGTGGGGAGCAGGGCATGTGGGGATCCCTAAAATTTTTGTGTAACATTTCTGTAATCTAAATATCTTTAAAAAATAAAAATATATATTAAAGAAAAAAAGAGGACTGTGAAAAACAGTGAACCTTAATGTAAACTATGAACTATAGTAAATGGTATAATTATAATAATATTTTTTCATCAATTGTAACAAAGGTACTACACTAAGTGTAAGGTGTTAATATTAGGGGGAGGAGGTATAAGGGCACTTTGTATTTTCTGCATGATTTTCCTTTAAATACATATCTTCTCTAATAAAAAAAAATTATATTAAAAAAACTCTATTGTCAATCACAAGATCTTGAAGATGTTTCTTTATATTTTTTCTAGGAGATTTATGGGGGTAGCTTTTATATTTAAGTCCATGATCCATTTTGAGTTAATTTTTGAATAATACATGAGATATGGGTACTCTTTCTTTCTTTTGGCTATAGATATCTAGTTTTCTCAGTACCATTTGTTGAGAAGACCATTCTAGCCCAGGTGGGTTGGCTTAATAGTCTTGTCAAAAATCATTTAAACATAGATATAAGGATCTATTCCTGAGTTTTAAATTTGGTTCCATTGGTCAATATGTCTATGCCAGTACTATGTTGTTTATACCACTGTACCTAATTATTATGCTTTGAAGTCAGGAATTGAAAGCCCTCCAAATTTTTTCTTTTAAAAGACATTTTGGCTATTTGGTGCCCCTTAACTTTCCAAATAAATTTGATAATTGGCTTTTCCATTTTTGCAAAATGGCTGTTGGGATTTTTATTGGGATTGTGTTGAATCTGGAAAACATTTTGGATAGAATTGACATTTTAACTATAATTAATCTTCCAAACCATGGACATGGAATATCCCCCCATTTATTTAGATCTTTTTGGTTTATTTTAGCAATATTTTGTAGTTTTCTCAAAACAGATTCTTCGTCTCCTTGGTTAAGTTGATTCCAAAATATTTTATTCTTTTAGTTACTATTATAAATGTAATTTTTATTCTTACTTTCCCTTCAGACAATGCATCAGTATGTGTAGACTCTCTATTGATTTTACATATTAATCTTTTTTATTTTTAAAGTAGCTTTGGATTCCATAAATGATACTTCACAAATATAAGGGGGAGGGAGGACACACACTTCATTCCTTCAGGACCCACAAGGTGCTGTTGTGGCTCTGGGACTCCTCAGGCTTGTCCAAAGGGGAATTGTGGGAACATGTCATTTGATTAGGCAGATGAGGCTCAGCTCTCAAAGGAAAAGTAGAGAGGGAGCCAGGGACTGCCTGAGGGATGTGCTTTGGGGGTCAGCAGACCATGACAGTGCTTCAAAGCTCGAAGGAGGGGGAGGGACAGAGAGATGAAGAAGCTGAGGAGACAAACTGAGTTATTAAATCTCCCAGCTGGTGGGAATGACTCCCCTCTGCCGCCCAAGAAATATTCAGTAGGGGTAGAACTCATAGATCATTTCAGCTGACTGAAAGGGAAGCAGATGTCTTCCTCCCAGCCAGCTGTCACAGGGGAAAAGTGAGGGGGAGCTGAGGGGCTTTTCTTCAGTGAATTTAGTCAGTGGAGACTGCTTTGAATCTCAGATATGGCCATACAATAAAAAGGAAAACCAAGAGATAAACACCACCATGGAAAAGCATGCCAATAATCACCATATGCTGGCTGGTCTGGAAATTACATTGACAGAAATTGCTCTTAGAGCTCTCTTTACCCCACATCTGGGAGAAAATCTGACCCCATTAGTGAGTACCTGGCATGATTTTGGTAACTTGAGATGGGCAATTTTAAAGACTTAGGATAAGTTGAACCAAATATCAAAGAGCAGTGAAAAAAATTATAACAATATGCAGGAGAAGAAGTAGGCCATCAGAGTAAGTTCACCAATATATCAGATGCCTAAACATCAGTAAAAAATTACAAGCCACATGAAGAGACAGGAAAAGAGGACACAGCCAAAGGAACAAACCAAATATCCTGAAGGGATTCAGGATTGATGACAATTAACCATTGATAATCACACAACTCTCCTAATTCATTTTAAAGAATTGAAAGAAAATATAACTAAAAAGATAAAAGATATTACGAAGGCACTGCATGAGCATAAAGAACAATTTGAAAGTCTGCAATGAAAACTAACTGGCTTTATGGGAATGAAAGAAATGATGGATGAGATGGTGAAATCTACTTTGTGGACTGCAAGGACTTCTATGCCTAAATGCTTCTTCACCTGTTCCTACTTCAGAACCCCCCCCAAAAGTTGGAGATTTTTAGTTCCCACAGACAAGCTAGTGACATTCAGCAGCTTGGCCTCTTTTCCCACTATTTTGTGTGTGTTTATATGTTGTTGACCCCTTGGAGCTTTGTAATCCTGAATAAAATGTAACAATAAATTTTGTATAAATAAGAAAAAAATACATTAGAGGCACATAAAAGCAGATTTGAATTGCTTGAAGACAAAATTGGTGATTTTGAAAACAGAACATGTGAATTGGTAAAGACAAGAGAAACTAAAGAGAAGAGAATGGAAAAATGGAATAGGGTCTCAGGAGATTGAATGACAAGGTAAAATGCAAAAAAAACATATGCATTGTCATTGTCCCAGAAATAGAAGAAAATGGAAAAGGGGTTGAAAGAATATTTGAGGAAATAATGCCTGAAAACTTTCCTACCCTTATGAAAGACATAAATATCAATATCCAGGAACTACAATGAACTCCAAACAAAATAAACACAAACAGAACTACCCCAAGACACCTACTATTCAGAATGACAAATATAAGAGATAAAGAGAAGATTTCGGAGGCAGCATGAGAAAAGCAAACATCACATACAAGGGAAATGTGTTTAGATTAAGTGCTGACCTCTCATCAGAAATCACGGAGGAGAGACGAAAATGCTATCATGTATTCAAGATATTGAAAGAGAAAAACTGGCAGCCAAGAATTCTGTATATGGCAAAGCTGTCCTTCGAAAATGAAGGGGAGTTCAACGTCTTCACAGACAATAAAACTCTGATAGAATATGTAACAAAAAGACCAGAATTGCAAGAGATATTAAAGGGAGAGCTGCAGCCTGAAAGGGTAAAAGAAGGGTGAGAGATTTGGAGAAGAGTGTAGAATTGAAGAATATTAGAAAGGGTATAAAGATAGACAATAATATGACATAACATCAGAAAGCCAAAAGTCAAAATAGATGAAGTAAGTAATGCCTTTACAGTTGTAACAATACATGTTAATGGCTTGAATTCCCCAATCAAAAGTCATAGACTGATAGAATGGGTTAATAAATGTGAACCATCTATATGTTGTCTAAGAGACTCACCTCAGACATAAGGACACAACCATGTTAAAAGTAAAGTGCTGGAAACAGATATTCCATGCAGATAGGAACCAAAAAAAGAGGCGGAATAGCAATACTGATATCATACAAAATTAATTTCAAGTGCAAAACTGTTACAAGGGATGAAGAAGGTCATTATATATTAATAAAAGGAGAAATTCAACAAGAAGAAATAACTATTCTAAAAATTTATGCACCTAGCCTCAGTGCCCCAAGATACATGAGGCACACACTGGCAAAGGTGAAGGGAGAAATAGATGTCCCTACAATAACAGTTGGAGATTTCAATACACCACTCTTAGTATTGGATAGAATATCTGGAAAGAGGATAAATAAAGAAACAGAGAACTTGAATAATGTGATAAATTAACTATATCTAACACACATCTATAAAGCATAGCTCCCCAAAACAAAAAGATATACATTCTTTTCAAGTGCTCATGACCCTTCTCCAAGATAGACCATATGTTGGGTCACAAGACAAGTCTCAATAAATTTAAAAAGATTGAAATGTTACAAGACACTTTCTCTAATCAAAACAGAATGAAGTTGGAAATCAATAATGGACAGAAAAAGGGAAAATTCTTAAATATGTGGAGATCAAACCACATATTTTTAAACAATTAATGGGTCAAAGAAGAAATTGCAAGAGAATTCAGCAAATATCTTGAGATACATGAAAATGAGAACACAATACATCAAAACCTAAGGGACACTGCAAAGGCAGGGGTGAGAGGGAAATTTATAGCCCTCAATACTTTGGTTAAAAAGAAGAAAGAGATAAAATTGATGATCTAACTTAACACCTGGAAGAAGGAGGAAAAAAACAGCAAATTAATCGTAAATCAAGCTGAAGGAAAGTAGTAGGAAAGATCAGAGCAGAAATAAATGAAATCAAGAACAAAAAAACAATAGACAGAATCAACAAAACCAAAATTTGGTTCTTTGAGATCAACAAACTCTACAAAACCTTAAGATGAATGACAAAAAAGAGAGAACACTTAAATAAATAAAATCAGCAATGAGTGGG
>JAQZBX010114376.1:0-10023 GCA_029593785.1 Cabassous unicinctus
TGTATTTTCTAGCTATTCTACTGAAAATTGTGGACAACATAGAGCTATCATTCTTTTCTATATGTTAACCACAATATTTACATTCTTATTGGAAACACCCTTAGGCTTGAATTTCTTTACACCCCATATAAAGTCATTCTCTAATGGGAGATCCAGAATTCTCTCTTCTTATTGCCTGACTTTCTTCCATGGCAGAAACAAATATGGGCCTTGATAATTTTGTTAATAGATGCTATATTTATGTCAGTAAGAGAAAAGCCAATTTGTAACCATTTTCAAATGGAATGTGTTTTGACAGTTCACTAATTGAATTCTTTGTTTTAACATTAACTGTAAGTCAGTGTAAGTACATATCACTCAGTAAAGCATGTGTTTTACATAGTTTTCAAAGCTAATCTACATAGTGCTTTCACAGTTCAATAAGTAGAATGTTAAATATCTTCAATTTAATTTTTAAATTCAATGAAATTCAATGAGCTTATTGGTAGTGAAAATTGACAATGCATTAATTTCACTGGAAAACATATTATCAAAGATAAAAATGCTCAAGATATCCATTTATTAAACCAATGAGGGCGGTCTGATTTTATTTTCATTAATTGAGATGGCTTTTTGATGTTAAACTTTGGGGAAGGGATATATGGGCAGACCAGACAATCCAGAAATAGAGTCATAAATAAGTGATTATTTGTATGACAATTCAAACTTTGTATAACAGTTGGAGAATGTGCTCCTTTCTCTAATATAGAGTAAATTCAATGTATGTGGAAGGAATCAATAAATTTGATATCACACACGTGATATACATAAAGGAAATACAGGTTTGTTATAGAACAATAATTTAAAGGAAAAATTTCAAAGATAACATAGAGGTATATCTTCTTTACTGCAGAATTTATTAGACAAGACATAAAAACACTAACCAAGAAGAAAGGGACTGGTAAAAATGACTACACTAATTCAATTGATAACTGTTCATAAATGTCAACATTAAAAAGCTGAGTATCCAGTCCAGAGAGGGGTCAATTTTTTAATCACATATGGAACTTTAAAAGGATCTGTAGACAGATTGTATAATGGACTTCTAAATTTCATTGAGAAAATACTTGACCTATTCAAATTAAAAACAAAAAGAGCAAAATAATTTAATGCAGTTCCTGAAATGAGGAAATAAAATGATTGAAAAACTTGAATATTTGCAAATCCTCATTATTCTTCTAGGATAGAAGTAAAGCCACAAGTATAAAGAATTCCATAGTAATCAAACCAGCAGACTTTAAAAAAAATTTTTTATTCTTTAAAAGATAATTAAATTACATAAATGATACACAAAAATATAGGAATTCCCATACACCCCATCTCCCACACTTCCCACAACCTCCCACATAAACATCGTTCATTAGTGTGGCACATTAATTGCAATTGATAAACACATCCTAGGGCTTTGCCATTAAGCAAGAGCCTTAGTTCACATTGTAGACTGCACATCCTCCCACACAGTTCTGCATGCTATGTGATGATATAAAATGGTCTATATCTGTCATTGCAATGTCACTCAGAACAATTCCCAAGTCCTGAGAAAGCCCCTGTATTACAACTACTTTTCCTTCTCCCTGCCCCCAGAGCCTCCAGTGGCCACTGGCTCCACATCAATGTTGTAATTTCTTCCAATGCTTGAATCAGAATATATCTATAGTAGAATACCAGTAAGTCTACTCTAGCCCATAGCTCTTCCTCCAATCCTGAGTAGTCACGGATTGTGATGTCCACTCCACCTCCAAATTAGAGGGGTCTTATATTCCATGGGGAAAATGGATAGGACTATCCTGCCTGTAGCTGCAGACTCTCTCAATTCCCTGGGACAGTGATGATCCATCATCATCTCCCTGCCAGTTTTCCTCGGTGAGTCCAATGAGCTGTAGAGTAGGAGTGGCAGCTCCACTGAGGTTCCTGGCCCAGCTGGCACATGGACACCCCAAAGACTCAAGTCTCTGGATGTACACCTACAAACTCCAGCAGCAAGTGTAGGTTTGATTATAAGGGACAGATGAGCCATGTGCAAGGAAGCCATAATTGAGTCTATCACTGTCAGGAGCACAACTTCCAAAGTAGGGCCCACTGGCAAGGCACAAAACTCCGGAGCTCTTCACCCTGAACATAGGACCTGGGTGTCTCCAGAGCCCTCAGAAGCCCCACTATTTGGGGTGGTATGCACTTTGGAGGTCTATGAGATCCTACTGAGATGTGTATAAATATTAACTCTGGGATGACCTCCTGACTCACTTTGAAGTCTCTTAGCCATATAAACTCATTTGTCTTTACATTTTCCCCCTTTTATTTGAGGTCTTTTTCCAGTCGCATTGCCAGTTGGTGCTTGGTAGCAATCCCTTGGTGCCAGGGAGTCTTATCCTTGGGTGTCATGTCCCACGCTGGGGGGAAGGTAATGCATTCATATGCTGAGTTTTGCTTAGATAGAGGCCACATTTGAGCAATAAGGAGGCTTTCAGGAGGCAACTCTTAGGCACCCCGTAACAATAGGCTAAGTTTCAATTTCGAGAGCAAAAACTCATAAGCCTAGTCATCAATATCAAGGGCCCATCAGTGGATCATCCTCCTTCACCAGTCACTGCCCCTGCACTTGGGGGACTGTTGCTGCTCCCTTAAAGAATGTGGCAGATCTCTCCAGGTTGGGAATTCAGTATTCTCTCATTTATTGAGTGATTCTCCACCCACTTTGACAATGACCTGTGAACATTTGAACATTTTTATATACCTCATATGAATGCTCAGGTGAACTTCCTCCCATGCACCCCTCATCCCTGACACCCCACAGCAATGGTCCTTGCCCGTCCCAATTGTAACCCTTCTGTGATCCAAAGCTTCTTCAAGGGTGAAGCCATTTCAATAGCCAAATACAATTAATAGGAAAATGAAACAATAATGATAAGATTAAATGTAAGAGATAAAGTACATAAAAATTTAAAGAAAAAAATAAAATTAAATTAAAAGATTGGGATATTTGAAAAATGAAAAATATTAAAAAAAATTTTTTTTGCATTTTGCCTTTCATCACTATAATATCTGGTGTCCAGTCTGTAGTATGGCACCTTCCCACTCTCATTTCCCAGTGTCTCACTATTTTTCATTTTGTTTTCAAAGAAGTTTTAGGTCACAGCAAAGTCACACACAGAGTACAGCAGGCTCATATACGCAACATCCGCCCCGTTTCCTCCCCCCCCATACCCTCCATATTAATACCTTTTTATAAGTGAATGGTAGCATTTTTATAACTGATATACAAACAGTGAAACATAGCTACTAAACATTGTCAATGGTTTACAGTATGGTTTACATTTTAGATCGTACACTTTTATAAATTTGGATGATATTTACCATGTCCTGTGTCCATCACTGTAAGGTAATGCAGAACATTTCCATTGACCAATAAATACCCTCCCCCTTTGACCTATTCTATTCCTCCTCCCCATCCCCCCAGGGCCAATGACGACCCCCTGGATTGACTCGTTGGATGACAAGATTCATAGTTACATGAACAAGAGTGAGGTCTTGACACACTGATTTGTCCTTCCCTATTAGGAACCGCCCTTGCTCTTGAGAGACTCCCACATGTCTATTTCTGAAAAAAAAAAAAATCAGTCCTCCCAATGATGGGAGTCCAACATCTTCCCGCTCATTATGTGGGTCTCCACCCACGGATACAACACATTGTGACAAAATGAACACTCACACACACTCTGGAAGTTTGCTCCAGCTGAGCCCTGTCCCAAATGCCCTTCCCCCAAACAACACCCTAAGCCAGTAACCCTTCTTTGTTGCATTGCCGTTGGAGCATTCCCAACTCTGTACTTTCAACCTCATGCCCACAAATCCCCAGAGTTCACCTGATTCCTCTCCCAACTCTCCCCCCAGTACTCTGGACCTTCTACTCACCCTTCTCAATCTACCCACCTGTCAACCCTGCACCACCAAACCCAATAATATCACTACCCTCCTGTCTTATCCCTTCAATACACAACTACACTCTATCACCTTACCATAAGTTACGTCCTTATGGGTGATGGCTCACAACCTTCTCTTCTCTTTCTATTTCTTGTAAACCTATCTTCCAGACAGTAGCTCTCAGACTGCTCAATTTCCTTATTTCGTATCAGTGAGTTCATGTACTGTTCATCCTTCAATGCCTGGCTTGCTTCACTCAACATAAGGTCTTCAAGATTCATCCATGTTATCCCTTGTGTTAGCACTTTATTCCTTCTTACAGCTGAGTAATATTCCATTGTATGTATGTACCACATTTTGTTTATCCATTCATCTGTTGATGGACTCCCATCATTGGGAGGACTGATTTTTTTTTGGCTTTGGTATTAGGATAACATTGGCACCATAGAATGAGTTAGGCAATGTTTCTCCTACTTCTATTTTTTGGAAGAGCTTAAGCACAGTTGGTGTTAGCTCTTCCCAAAATGTTTGGTAGAATTCACCTGTGAAGCCGTCTGTTCCTGGACTCTTCTTAGCTTTACTTGTTACTGTACTATTGAGTTCATCAATTTCTTCTTTCCTCAATGTAGGCTGCTTGTGAGTGTCTAGGAATTTGTTCATTTCCTCTAAATTATCATTCTTGTTGGCATATAATTTTTCAAAGTATCCTCCTATGATACTCTTTATTTCTGTGTTTTCAGTGGTGATATCTCCTTCCTCATTTCTTGTTTTGTGTATTTGCATCTGCTGTCTCTTTTTCTTTATTAGTCTGGCTTAGGGTTTGTCAATTTTATTGATCTTCTCAAAGAACCAGCTTTTGGTTTTATTTTTTCTAGGGTTTCTTATTTTCTGTTTTGTTTATTTCTGCTCTAATCTTTGTTATTTCCTTCCTTCAACTTCCTTTCGGGTTAGTTTGTAACCAGCAGACTTTTAAAAAGCAGAAAGTACATATTACTTAAGGTTGTGAAGTAAAAGGAACTCTTACAGGAAGGTGTTTAATTAATACAACTTATTTGGAAAACAATTTGTATTTACCTATCAAATTTCAAGATTCACATACTATTTGACTTAACAATTATATTCATAGTTAAGCTCTAAAAAATGCTTTTCAATTATTTTGGACATATATACACAAATGGTGGTGAGATTGTTCAAAACTGTCAAGGATGAAAGGCATCCAAATATACATCAACAATAGAATGTTGAACATGTAAACATGGAAATAAATTATAATTAAATTAAAAAACTTGGGTGAGTATCACAAGCAAAATGTCAAGCAAAGAAAAAAGAGAGAAAGGATATATAAACATGGTTTAATTTATATTAAATTTAAAAATATTTAAAATTTTAATTTATTTTTCATAATTAAATATAATAATGGGAAATCTATATTAAAAATAAAGTTAAATGCCCTCCCATTTCTAGTTTTCTATATGTTTATATTAGGAAAGTGTGATGCAGTCTTTGAAATTATTTTCTGCATCTAATGTGACAGTAATATGTTATATTTTTCTTCTGTTCTAATTATGAAGTGTGTGAGAGTTTGAAATTATTTTATATGTCCCAGAAAATATTATGTTCTTAGAACTAATCCACTCCTGTAGGTATGAAAACGTTTGATTAGATTGCATTAAGATATCTTTTGGTTAGATCACTTGATTTACTTTAAGTTCTTAAATTGGAATATAATAGTGAGGTATGACCCAGGATCATTCTCTGACCTCTTGCTGGAGTCTTATATAAACTGAGAACTGGAACTAGAAGCACAGAGAACACAGTTGCCATTTTGACCCTTCCATGTAAAAGAGGACTCCAAGATCAGCCACAGCTCAGAGAGGGGCAGGAGGCTGGAATCAGCAGAAAAGCTGAAAGAGACAGCCCCAGGAAGAGACAAGCCATATTCCTGAGTGTTCCCAGCTGATATCAAGAGGGTAAGCCTGAAGGGAAAGGCAGGGACTTTGGCAGAGATTGGCTGCCATTTTGCCTTGCCATGTGGCAAGACTCCAGGTTCTAACAATAGTTGGCTTTTCTTGAGAAAGCGTCTCTGAAAGGTGCCTTTATTTGGACGTGTCATGGCCTTGGGACTTTCAGCTTTCACCCCAAATAAATTCGCTTTATAAAAGCCAACCCACTTCTGGTAATTTTGCATCATCAGCTTTGACAAATTAAGACAAAGTGCATTAGCTTGATTGATTTTTGTTTGTTGAAACATGCTTCCATTCTAGAATAATTTTGGAGACTAATCTTTTTAATGTGCTGTTGGATGCTATTTGCTAGAAATTTGTTCAAGATCTTTCAGGTATTTTCATAAGAGAAACTGGTATATAATTTGCTTTTCTTGTGATTACTCTCAGGGCAATGCTGGCCTTATAGAATGAATTAGGAAGTAAACCCACCCCATGAAATTTTTGGAAGAGTTTAAAAATCATTTACGTTAATTTACAAATGAGTAATATGGTCCTGCAATTTCCCTAATAGAAAAGATTTTGATTATTATTTCAATATCTGTACTTGTTATAAGGATTTGAGAATTTTTATTTCTATTTGGGTCAATTAGGTGGTTTGTTTATTTTTACTAATTTTTCTATTTATTTAGATTACATACTTTATGGCATAAATTGTTTCTCATATTCCCTTATAAACTTTTTTTTTTTAAGATTTATTTATTTATTCATTTATCCCCCCCCTTGCTGCTTGTGTTTTTACTGTGTCCATTCACTGTGTATTTCTTCCATGGCTGCTCATATCCCACTTGCTGTGAGGTCCTGCTGCATCAGCCCACTGCACCGCGTGGGCCGGCCTGCTCTCACAAGGAGGCCCCGGGAAGCGAACCTGGGGCCTCCCGCATGGTAAATGGGGGCTCTATCGATTGAGCCACACCCGCTTCCTGCTGTGAGGTCTTGCAGCATCAGCCCACCACACCGCGTGGGCCGGCCGGCCTGCCCTCACAAGGAGGCCCCGGGAAGCAAACCCGGGGGCTCCCGCATGGTAAACGGGAGCTCTATCCATTGAGCCACACCCACTTCCCTAAACTTTTTTATTTCTATAAGTTCAGTATTTTAATTTATGGTTTCAGATATTTACACATTTTCCCTTATTTTATTATGTCAGTCTCACTAAGGATTTGTTGATTTTATTGTTTTTTTCTGAGAATCAAACTTTTTGTATTGTTGATTGTCTCGGTTATCTTTCTCCTGTCTATGTTATCTCCACAAAATTTAATTCTGTTAGATATGGGATTAGATTGCCCTTTTTTTCTTAGTTTTCCAAGATGTGAATTAGGTAAATAATTTGTGATATTACTTCTTTAGGTCTATAGGCATTCATAGCTATACATTTTCCTCTGTCACTGTCTTTCCATATCATAAATGTTGATATGTTTTATTTTCATTTTCATTCTTACCCACGTATTCTCTAATTTCTCTTGTCATTTCCTCTTGAAATCATTGGTAGTTAAAGATGTGCTGTTCAATTTCCAAATATTTGGAAATTTCCAGTTTTCATTCTGTTATTGATTTCTAACTTCACTCCAATGTGGTTGAAGATGTTACTTTATATAATTTCAATATATTAAAATTTATTGAGACTTGCCTTGTGCCATCAAAAATGGTCTATGTTGTAGAATAATCCATTTGCACTATATATAATATAGTACTTTCTGAACATAGCAAATTCTATTTATGAAAACCCCAACTAGCATAATGCTCACTGGTGAAAGTCATAAAGCTTTCCCTCTAAGATGAAAAACAAAGCAAGAATGTCCATTGTCACAACTACTACTCAACATTTTAGTAGAACTTCTAGCAGGAGAATGTAGGCAAGATAAAGAGATGTACAAATTTGAAAAGAAGAAAATTTTTAAAAATTAAATAAAAAGAAATTCTGTAAAAAAAGGCAAAATGAAATGCTTACCAATTGGAGAGGGTAATATTTATTTGTGGTTAATAAAAATGCTAGACCAGAATATTTTTTTAAAAAAAACAGATCTATTCACAGATTGCATACGCTAATATATAGAAAATCCAAAGGAATGCACATGATAACTACTAGAGCTTACAAACTATTTCAGCAAAGTAGGGGTACAAGATTAAAACTCAAAAATCAACTTCATTTCTCCCCCAGGTGTTACCTTAACCCCCTACTTGTAATATCTTTGGGACCTGCCCCAAGCAAGGATTGTGGGACCAGACAAGTGGTCATTTTCCCTCACAAGCCCTAGTTCAATCCAGGGCTGATAAAGGAATTTTGATAGCTCTGGGTAGACAGGCCATTATAATCAGAGCTGTTGCTTAGGCACTTACTTTTGTGATTTGATTTTTTAAGTGTGCAGAAACACAGTTTAGAGGGAATTATGTTTCTTGATTAACAATATTCTTCACATTTATTGTATCCAGGGCATGGCAGTGGCCTCAATCTAAAACATTGTTGTTTCTACTCCCACCCTCTGGAGTCCCAGACAACATGGGGAATTGCATTTCTATACACTAGCAATGAGAAATCTGAAGGGCATATTAAGAAATCAATCCCATTTATAATAGCATTACAAAAAATAAAATACCAAAGATTTTTGTTAAGCATTTGTTACAAATTATGAAAGAATATCATCAAAATCTTACTACTAACTATAGTCTATATCTTACATTTGTATTTTCCAACCACTCACCCTTTTATTTTTAAAAATATATTTTTATTACAGAAGTTGTGAACACACAAAACAATCATATACATGTGTAGAATTACCATACAACACCCCTTCATCAACACACCACACTGTGGTGGAACATTTGTTACAGATTATGAGATAATATCATCAACCATGGTCCACAAACCTACATTTGGCACACATTTTCTATATTCCCCCATTTTCAACACAGTACAGTTTTGGCATAGATACATGAATATTACAATATTGCTGTTAAACACAGCCCATTGGTCACACTAGTTGCATTTTTCCCATGCTTCTTGACATTCCCACCACCCTTCAAACTGTTGGTGGTGGGTTGATGTATGGGACCCTAGTATGATGTCATTATGCATATTTGTTTTATGAGTTCACAACTTTTATTATACACTCATGTTTATGCATGTTCATGTATGAAAAATACACTTCACTAAAAATTTTTGAAAATATCAAGGATTGATTTTAGCCAAGGATATAAAAAACTTGTAAAGATAACCTCAGAAGTTTTGTAAGATAAATTAAAGTCTTAAATAATTTATCAAGAATCCTATGTCATGGATTGGAAACAATATTTTTAAGATGCCAATAAGATCCAAAATGATTTATAAAGTAATTACAAGCTTATAAAATTGTGGCTGTTTGGAGGTAATGGTAAAGCAGATCACCGTATTCATATGGACTGCATAGGGAAACAGAATGTCCAAACCAATTGTGAAAAAGAACAACAAATTTGGAAGACTCACACTTCCTAATATCAATGTACTACAAAGCAACAATAATCAAAACAGCATGATACTGGAAACAGATTGACATAGACTAATGGAACAGAATTAAAATTCCAGAAATAGACCTGCAGGTATATCATCAAATGACTTTTTTGAAAATGTATTTTTATTAGAGAAGTTGTAAACTTACAAAACAATTATGTACATGTGTGGTATTCTTATACAACATCCCTCCACCAATGTACAACATTTCTGTTGAATATTTGTTACAGATTATGAGATAATGTCATCAGGCTATTATCACTAACTATGGTCTAAAGCATGCATTTGGTATTTTTTTTTCCATACCCTCCATTATTGTCACAGTATATCTTTGGTATTGAGGCACTAATATTACAGCATTGTTACTAACTATAGTCTACAGGTTATATTACTTGTACTTTGTCTCATGATTCTCCACATTCTTACCATCTTGCAGTAGTGGTGTACATTTGTTGTAGCACATAGAAGGACAATCTTGTATTTGTGCTATTAACCACAATTCTCTTCTGTGGGCAGCCTCTGATCTTTACAACTAAGAAATAGCTTGGAGGCCTGTTTCTCTGCCCACACAGAGAA
>JAQZBX010114377.1:0-10026 GCA_029593785.1 Cabassous unicinctus
GACATTGGCAGCTATTCACTTGTTATGACTTATGATGAATGGCCATCCACAGCTTTTACTCTGCCAAAGCTGCTGGTTCCTCACTTTTGTAACCTAAGTAAGATTCTTGTTTCTTACATTACTAAGCATGTGTTTTCAGTTACAGTCAACTTGAAAACACTGCTTTTCTTTAATGTTAGCTGAATGCATTGAATTCTTTGCTTTGAAAACCAAAAAATAAACTTGTTTCATTGGCTGTTTTGTATGTGTATTCATTTACAATTAACTTCAAGGCACTGGTTTAACCTAATTCTCTGTGAATGCAACAGTTACTTCAAGTTTGAATGGTACTTAAGATTCTTGTTTGTTTGGCTGCTATGTCCTTGCTTTCACACACATGTCATCACACAGATTTTCCCTAATTCTAAGCCAATGCAGGGATCTCTTCACTTTACAATCCCATACAATATTTGACTTTTATTTGCTTTTATGCCTTTGTTTTCACTTAAATTACTCTTCAAAACACTGGTTTCCCCTAACTGGCTGTGAATGCAGCAGTTAATTCTATTTTGAACGTTAAGTACAATACTTGTTTGTTTGGCTGCTGTGCGCTTGTTTTCACTCATTATCAATGTAAAAATACTGCTTCCATATAATGCTATGTCAAAACACTGGTTTCCTCAGTTTGGAAACTAAGCAATATTCTCCTTGCTTTGGCAGCTATACACTTGGTTTCACTAAAAATGAATGTCAAAACACTGCTTTTACTCTGCCAAAGCTGCCGGTTCCTCACTATGGAAATCTAGGTAAGATTCTTGTGTCTTACAAATCTTAGCATGTGTTTTCAATTACAATCAACTTGAAAATACTGCTTTTCCCTAACGCTGGCTGAATGCAGTGAGATCATTGATTAGGAAACAAAAAAAAAATTGTTTCTTTGGCTGATTTGCATGTGTATTCACTTAAAAGCAATTTTAAGACAGTGGTTTCATGTAACTATCTGTGAATGCAGAAGTTACTTCAAGTTTGAAAAGTAAGTAAGATTCATGTTTGTTTGAAGGCTATGCCCTTGCTTTCACTCACATGTCAACAGAACTACTGAATTCACAGTGAGTTATGTGAAACCAGTGCCTTTAGATTGGTTTTAAGTAAACACACATGCAAATCAGCCAATGAAACAAGTTTACTTTTTGGTTTTCTGAATCAAAGGACTCACTGCATTCAACCAGCATTCAGGAAAAGCAGTGTCTTCATGTTGATTGCAATTGAAAATACATGCTAACCAGTGTAAGATACAAGAATCTTGTTTATATTTCAAAAGTTAGGAACTGACAGCTTTGGCAGAGGAAAAGCAGTAGTTGGTCATTCATTGTAAGTGATAACAAGTGAATAGCTTCCAATGTAAGGAGTATATCGCATAGTTTTGGAAACTGAAGAAACCAGTGATTTACCATAGCAGTAGGTAAAAGCAGTTTTTGTTACATTGAAAATGAGTGAAAGCAAGCACACAGCAGCCAAACAAATAAGTATCTTACTTTAGTTTCAAAGTTGAATTAACTGCTGCATTCGCAGTCTGTTAGGTGAAACCAGTGTTTTAAATGAAAACACTGAATTTAAATGAAACATGAATTTAAATGAAAAAAAAGCATAGCATCAAATAAAACACAAATCTTATTTACTTTTATAAAGTGAATAAAGCACTGCATTCGCTTAGACTTAGGTAAACACTGTGTGTTCAAATGTGAGTGAAAGCATGGGCATAGCATGCAAAAAAACAGGAATCTTACTTACCTGTGTTATGCCATAGTATTAGGTAAAAGCAGTGCTTTTACAATGATAATGAGTGAAAGCAAGCACGTAGCAGCCAAACAAACAAGTACATTACTGAGCTTTGAAAGTTGAATTAACTTTTGCATTCACAGCCTGTTACGGGAAACCAGTGTTTTGAAGATGAATTTAAGTGAAAACACAGGAAAAGCAGCAAATATAAGACAAATCTTACTTAGGATTGTAAAGTGAAGAAACCACTGCATTGTTTTAGCCTTAGTTAAAAGCTGTGTGTTGACATGTGAATGAAAACAAGGCATAGCAGCCAAACAAGAAAAGTACCTACATTTCAAACTTGAAGTAACTACTGCATTCACAGAGAGTTAGGTGAAACCAGTGTCTTGAAGTTGAATTTAAATGAATACAAATGCAAATCACCAAAAGAAACAAGTTTCTTTTTTGGTTTTCTAAAGCAAAGTCCTCAATGTATTGAGCCAACGTTAGGAAATAGCAGTGTTTTCAAGTTGATTATAATTGAAAACACATGTATAGCATTGAAAGAAACAAGAATCTTACTTAGATTTCCAAAGTGAGGAACCGGCAGCTTTGTGGTAGTAAAAGAAGTGTTTTGACATTCATTGTTAGTGAAAAGAAGTGCACAGCTGCCAATGTAATGAGTATATTCCTTAGTTTTGCAAAGTGAAGAAACGTGTGTTTTGGCATACAATTAGGTAAAAGCAGTGTTTTTACATTGATAACGAGTGAAAGAAAGTGCATAGCAGCCAAACAAACAGGGATCTTACTAAACTATCAAAGTTGAATTAACTGCTGCGTTCACCACCTGTTAGGTGAAACCAGGGTTTTGAACATGAGTTTAAATGAAAACACAGACAAAGCATCAAATAAAACAAAAATCTTAATTAGGATCTTAAAGTGAAAAACCACTGCATTGGCTTAGCTTTAGGTAAAATCTGTGTGTTGCATGTGGGTCAAAGCAATGACATAACAGCCAAGCAGACAAGAATCTTTCTTAGCTTTCAAACTTGAAGTAACTGCTGCATTCACAGAGAGTTAGGTGAAACCAGTGCCTTGAGATTCATTTCAAGTGTATACTCATGCAAAACAGCCAATGAAATAAGTTTCCTTTTTGGTTTTTGAAGTAAAGAACTCACTGCCTTCAACCAGCATTCTGGAAAAGCAGTGTTTTCAAATTAATTGTAAACGAAAACACATGTTTAGCAATGTAAGGAACAAGAATCTTACTTAAGGTTCAAATGTGAGGAACCAGCAGCTTTGCCAGAGTAAAAGCAGTGGTTGGTCATTCATTGTAAATGATAACAAGTGCATATCTGCAAAAGTAATGAGTGTATTTCTTACTTTTGTAAACTGAAGAAATCAGTATTTTGGCATAGTATGTGGTAAAAGCAGTGTTTTTATATTGATAATGAGTGAAAGCAAGCACATAGCAGCCAAACAAATATCTTTCCTAATTTTCAAAGTTGAATTAACTGCTGCCTTCCCAGCCTCTTACGTGAAACCAGTGATTTGAAGATGAAATTAACTGGAAACACAGGCATAGCTGCAAATAAAAGTCAAACTTTACTTTTTAATGTCAAGTGAAGAAACCATAGAATTGCCTTAGCATTAGGTAAAATCCGTGTGTTGACTTGTGTGTGAAAGCAATGACATAGCAGCCAAGCAAACAAGAATCTCACTTACCTTTGAAATTTGAAGTAACTACTGCATTCATGGAGAGTTATGTGAAACCAGTGCCTTGAAATTGATTTTAAGTGAAAATGCATGCAAATCACCCAATGAAACAAGTATCCTTTTTGGTTTTCTGAAGCAAAGAACTCACTGTATTCAACCAGCGTTCAGGAAAAGCAGTTTTTTCAAGTTGATTGTAATTGAAAACACATGCTTAGCAGTGTAAGAAAGAAGAAACTTACTTAGGTTTCAAAAATGAGTACCTGGCAACATTGGCAGACTAAAAGCTGTTGTTGGTCATTCGTTGCAAGTGATAACCAGTAAATAGCTGCAAATATAATGAGTGTATTGCTTTGTTTTGAAAACTGAATAAACCAGTGTTTTGACATAGCATTATGTAAAAGAAGTGTTTTTACAATGATAATGAGTGAAAGCAAGGGCACAGCAGCCAAACAAAAAAGTATCTTACTTAACTTTCAAAGGTGAATTAACTTTGGCATTCACAGCCCGTTAGTTGAATCCAGTGTTTTGAAGATGAATTTAAATGAAAACACAAGCTTAGCATCAAGTAAAACAAAAAGCTTATTTAGTTTTGTAAAGTGATAAAACCACTGCATTGGCTTAGCATTAAGTAAAACCCATGAGTTGACATGTGAGTGAAAGCAAGGGCATAGCAGGCAAAGAAACAAGAATATTTCTTAGGCTTCAAACTTGAAGTAGCTACTGCATTCACAGAGAGTTAGGTGAAACCAGTGTCTTGAATTTCATTGTAAATTAATACACAGGCAAATCAGCCAATGAAACAAGTTTTGTTTTTTTTTCTAAAGCAAAGAACTCAATGCATTCAGCCAACGCTAGGAAAAAGCAGTGTTTTCAAGTGGATTGTTGTTGAAAACACATGTATAGCATTGTAAGAAACAAGAGTCTTACTTATATTACCAAAGAGGAACTATTATCTTTGATAAAAGCGGTGTTTTGACATTCATTTTAAGTGAAATCAAGTGCACAGGTGCGAATAAAATGAGTGTATTGCTTAGTTTTGAAAACTGAAGAAACCCGTTTTTTTGCATAGTATTTGTTAAAAGCAGTGTTTTTACATTGATAATGAATGAAACCAAGCACAAAGCAGCCAAACAAACAAGTGTCTTACTTAAATTTCAAAGTTGAATTAACTGCTGCATTCACAGCCTGTTAGGGGAAACCAGTGTTTAGAAGATTAATTTAAGTGAATACACTGGCATAGCAGCAAGTAAAAGTCAAACCTTATTTAGTTTTGTACAGTGAAGAAACCACTGCATTGGTTGACCCTTAGGCTAAAGCTCTGTGTTGACATGTGAGTGAAAGCAAGGGCATAGCAGCCAAACACAAAAGAATCTTACTTACCTTTCAAACTTGAAGTAACCACTGCATTCACAGACAGTTTGGTGAAACCAGTGTCATGAATTTGTTTGTAAATGAATACACAAACAAATCAACCAATGAATCAAGTTTCTTTTTTGGTTTTCTAAAGCAAAGTACTCAATGCATTCCAACTAGGTTAGGGAAAAGCAGTGTTTTCCAGTTGATTGTAATTGAAAACACATGCTCAGCAGTGTAAGAAACAAGAATCTTACTTATGTTTCAAGTTGAGGAAATGGCAGCTTTGGCAGAGTAAAAGAACTGGTTGGTTATTCATTGTAAGTGATAAGAAATGAGGAGTTGCCAATGTAAGGGGCATATAGCTTAGTTTTGAAAACTGAAGAAACCAGAATTTTGGCATAGCATTAGGTAAAAGCAGTGTTTTTTCATTGATAATGATTGAAAGCAAGCGCATTGCAGCCAAACAACAAGTATGTTACTTCACTGTCAAAGTTGAATTAACTGCTGCATTCACAGCCTGTCATTGGAAACCAGTTTTTCGAAGATGAAATTAAGTGAAAACACAGACATGTGAGTGAAAGCAAGGGCATAGCAGAGAAACAAACAAGAATCTTACTTACCTTTCAAACTTGGAGTAACTACCGCATTCACAGAGAGATAGGTGAAACATGTGTCTTGAGTTTGATTCTAAATGAATACACATGCAAATCAGCCAATGAAACGTTTCTTTTTTGGTTTTCTAAAGCAAAGAACTCAATGCATTCGAGCTAACGTTAGGGAATAGCAGTGTTTTCCAGTTGATTGTAATTGAAAACACATGTATAGCATTGTAAGAAACAAGAATCTTGCTTAGATTTCCAAAATGAGGCACTGGCAGCTTTGGCATAGTAAAAGCAGTTTTTTGACATTCATTGTAAGTGAAAACAAGTGCATGTATGGTGTATTAGTCAGCCAAAGGGGTGCTAATGTGAAATACCAAAAATGGGTTGGTCTTTACAAAGGGTATTTATTTGGAGTAGAAGTCCAAAAAGCATAAGTTTCTTCCCTCACCAAAGTCCATTGTCAAGTGTTGGAGCAAGACAGCTGCTGACATTTGCCCAGGGTTCAGGCTTCTTGAGTTCCTCTCTTCCCGGGGCTACGTTTCTCTCCAGGCTTAGCTCCTGTTTCCTCCACAAGGTCAGCTGTAGGTGATCAGGCAAACAGTTCACTTCTCTTCTCCTGGGGCTTTCTTTCCAACATCAAAGCTGCTTCTTGAAAGACTGCTTCTCCTCTGTTCTTTGCCTTGCCTTTTATATTCAATTCCCCACCCACCAGGGGGTGGGGCTCAACGCCCTACTGACGGACATGGCCCAGTCAATGCCCTAATCATAATTCAATCATGCCCAGATTAACAGATTAGATTACAGGCATGATCCAATTATATTTTTGGAATTCATAATTACATCAAATTCCCCAACGGTTACATATGGCAATGAAATGAGTATATTGATTAGTTTTGAAAGCAGAAGAAATCAGTGTTTTGACATAGTATTAGGTAAAAGCAGTGTTTTTACATTGATAATGAGTGAAGGCATATGCTTAGCAGCCAATCAAACAAATATCTTACTTAACTTTCAAATTTGAATTAACTGCTGCATTCACAGAATGTAAAGGGAAACAAGTGTGTTGAAGATTAATTTAAGTGAAAACACAGGCAGAACAGCAAACCTTATTTAGGACTGCAAAGAGAAGAAACCACTGCATTGGCTTAGAATTAGGTAAAATCCGTGTGTTGACATGTGAGTGAAAACAAGGGCATAGCAGCCAAACCAACAGAAATCTTACTTACAATTCAAACTTAAATCATCTACTGTCTTCACAGAGAGTTAGGTGAAACCAGTGCCTTGAAATTGATTTTAAGTGAATACCCATGTGAATCAGCCAATGAAACAAGTTTCCTTTTTGGTTTTATGAAGCAAAGATTCCCCTGCCTTCAACCAACATTCAGGAAATGCAGTGTTTTGAAAACTGAAGAAACCAGTGTTTTGGCATAGCATTAGGTAAAAGCAGTGTTTTAACATTGATAATGAGTGAAAGGAAGTGCACAGGAGCCAAACCAAGTTTGGCTTAAGTTTCATAGTTGAATTAACTGAAGCATTCACAACCTTTTAGTTGAAACCAGAGTTTTGAACATGAATTTAAATGAAAACACAGGCATAGCATCAAATAAAACAAAAATCTTATTTAGTTTTGTAAAGTGAAGAAACCACTGTATTGGCCTAGACTTAGGTAAAAGCCGTGAGTTGACATGGAAGTGAAAGCAAGGGCATAGCAGCCAAACAAACAAGAATCTTACTTAATTTTCAAACTTCAAATAACTGTTGCATTCACAGAGAGTTGGGTGAAACCAGTGTCTTGAAGTTGATTGTAAATGAATACACATGCAAATCAGCCAATGAAACAATTTTCTTTTATGATTTTCTGAAGCAAAGAACTCAATTCATTCAGCCAACATTAGGGAATAGCCGTGTTTTCAAGTTTAATTTAGGTGAAAACACATGTATAGCATCGTAGGAAACAAGAATCTTACTTAGATTTCCAAAGTGAGGAACTGGCAACTTTGGCATAGTAAAAGCATTGTTTTGACATTCATTGTAATTGATAAAAAGGGTATAGCTGCCAATGTAAGGAGTATATTGCTTAGTTTTGAAAACTGAAGAAACCTGTGTTTTGGCATAGTATTAGGTAAAAGCAGTGTTTTTACATTGATAATGAGTGAAAGGAAGTGCAGAGCAGCCAAAGAAATAAGTATATTACTTAACTTTCAAAGGTGAATTAACTGCTGCATTCACAGCCTATTAGGTGAAACCAGTGTTCTGAACATGAATTTAAATGAAATCACAGGTATAGCATCAAATAAAACAGAAATCTTATTTAGTTTTGTAAAGTGAAGAAACCACTGCATTGGTTTAGCCTTATGTAAACACTGTGTGTTGACATGTGTGTGAAAGCAAGGGCTTAGCAGACAAACAAACAGGAAGCTTACCTACCTTTCACAATTGAAATAACTACTGCACTCACAGAGAGTTATGGGAGTCCAGTGCCTTGAAATTGATTTTAAGGGAATACACATGCAAATCAGCCAAAGAAACAAGTTTCCTTTTTGTTTTCTGAAGCAAAGAACTCACTGCATTCAACCAGCATTCAGGAAAAGCAGTGTCGTCCTGTTGATTGCAATTAAAATACATGCTTACCAGTTTAAGAAACAAGAATCTTATTTAGGTTTAAAAATGAGGAACTGGCAGCTTTGGCAGAGCAAAAGCAGTGGTTGGTCATTAGTTGTAAGTGATAACAAATGAATAGCTGCCAATGTAAGGAGTATATTGGTTAGCTTTGAAAACTGAAGAAAACAGTGTTTTGGCATAGCATTAGGTAAAAGCAGTGTTTTTAAATTGATAATGAGTGAAAGCAATCGCATAGCAGCCAAACAAACATGTATCTTACTTAACTTTCAAAGTTGAATTAACTGCTGCATTCACAGCCTGTTATGGGAAACGCGTGTTTTGAAGATGAATTTAAGTGAACAAAGGCATAACAGCAAATAAAAGACAAATCTTATTTAGGAATTTAAAGTGAAGAAAACACTGCATTGCTTTAGCATTAGGTAATATCTGTGTGTAGACATGTGAGGAGAAGCAAGGCAAAGCAGCAAAAAACAAGAATCCTACTACTCTTTCAAATTTGAAGTTACTTCTGCATTCACAGAGTTAGGTGATTGTAAATGAATGCACATGCAAATCAGCCAATGAAACATGTTTCCTTTTTGATTTTCTGAAGCAAAGAACTCACTGCCTTCAACCAGTGTTCAGGAAAAGCATTGTGTTCAAGTTGATTTTAATTGAAAACACATTCTTAGCAGTGTAAGAAACAAGAATCTTACTTAGGTTTCAAAAGTGAGGAACCGGCAGCTTTGGCAGAGTAAAAGCAGTGGTTGGTCACACATTGTAAATGATAACAAATGAGTAGATGCCAATGAAAGGAGTATATTGCTTAGTTTTGAAAAGTGTAAAAACCAGTGCTTTGGCATAGCATTAGATAAAAGCAGTGTTCTTGCATTGATAATGAGTGAAAGCAAGTGTTCAACAGCCGAAAAAATATGTATCTTACTTAACTTGCAAAGTTGAATTAACTGCTGCATTCACAGCCTGTTAGGTGAAATCATGTGCTGAAATTGATTTCAAGTGAATACATAGGCAAATCAGTCAATGAAAAAACTTTCTTTTCTCATTTTCTAAAGCAAATAACTCAATGCATTCAACAAAATTTAGGGAAAAGCAGTGTTTTCAAGTTGATTGTAATTGAAAACAGATGCATAACATTGTGAGAAAGAAGAATCTTACTTAGATTTCCAAATTGAGGAACCGGCAGCTTTGGCATAGTGAAACCAGTGGTTTGCCATTCATTGTAAGTGAAAACAAGGGCATAGCTGCCAATGTAATGAGTATATTGGTTAGTTTTGAAAACTGAAGAAACCAGTGTTTTGGCATACTGTTAGGTAAAAGCAGTGTTTTTATATTGATAATGAGTGAAAGCAAGTGCACAGCAGCCAAACAAATAAGTATCTTACTTAACTTTCAAAATTGAATTAGCTGCTGCATTCACAGCTCTTAGATGGAACCAGTCTTCTGAACATGAATTTAAATGAAACCACAGGCATAGCATGAAATACAATGCAAAACATTTTTAGTTTTGTAAAGTGATAAAGCCACTGAAATGGCTTATCCTGAGGTAAAAGCTGTGTGTTGAGATGTGAATGAAAGCAAGGGCATAGCAGCCAAACAAACAAGAATCTAACTTACGTTTCAAACTTGGAGTAACTACTGCATTCACGGTGAGTTATGTGAAACCAGTGTGTTGAAGTTGATTGTAAACGAATACATATGCAAATCTGAAATGAAACAAGTTTCTTTTTTGGTTTTCTAAAGCGAAGAACTCAATGCATTCAACCAGCGTTGAGGAAAAGCATTTTTTTCACATTGATTGTTATTGAAAACACATGCTTAGCAGTGTAAGAAACAAGAATCTTACTTAGATTTCCAGAGTTGGGTAGCGGCAGCTTTGGCAAAGTAAAAGCAGTGTTTTGACATTCATTGTAAGTGAAAACAAGTGTATAGCTGCCAATGTAATGAGTATATTCCTTAGTTTTGAAAACTGAAGGAACCAGTGATTTGACAT
>JAQZBX010114378.1:0-10023 GCA_029593785.1 Cabassous unicinctus
ATTGATTTTTTAAAGTTATAAAAAGAAATTAATGGAAAAGAAGACAATGGAAACAAAAATCCAGTTCACGGGGGAAACACAGATGTTCAGGCCCCCACTTTGGCATCTCACAGATCAAGGAGAGTTTTACATTTTTCTAGGAAAGGGGACTCATGTAAGAGCCATTGAAACTCAATGCCCCTCAATTTTTGCATTTACAATTAATTCAAATGCACACATAGTCCACAGTTATTTTGAAAGCATCTCATTATTTTTGTTCCTATTGATTTTTTAAGTGTGTTCATCACTCAGGTTCTAAATCCATTACAAAGAACAAATATACATTTAAATATTTATTATTATCCAAGATTGTGGTCATATATTTCCTTATCCTACCACTTCCCTCTGCTCCATGACTGACTGAACAGATGGCTGTTGCACCAGTTCTAAAAGCCAGAATGCAAGGGCTGTGTGATTTAACCTAAAAGAAGCTATGTAGCAGAGGCAGATGAAGTTTATAGTTATATCATCCCTTCTCTTATATCTTTCCTTATTAGTGGAGCAGGAATTTCCTAGCATCTTTGAAATTCACAACTATAGTATGTCAAGGAAGACAGCAAAGAGAATAATGACTATAAGAATACTTAGGTCTTCACTTGGATTTCTTTGTTCCATTTGGCAACACTATCCACCCACCAAGTGAAAAAATCTTGCTGTTATCTTAAATGCCCTATCCCTTTTTTCACCTCCATGAGTAACTTAATTAGTTATCAAATTCTAAGCAATTTTATGCCTGCAATATTGCTTGAAGCCAATCTCTTCTCACAAGAGATTGCTTCTATCTCATTCAGGCTTTCAGCTCTCCTTATGAGTGTATCTTACATATTTCTAACTTTCTGTTAAATAAATAGAGGTTTGCAAAAGCCCTCTGGGAACCCAAAAGAAGAGAGAAATGTAAATGCATGGAGGCATAAAAGAGGACAACTTATTTGTTGGGTACAGGTCAGGTACATAGGTATGGGGTAGAATGAAGCAGACTTGTTTATATCCTGTCAGGCAGTTTGAACTTAATACAATAGATGAAAGGGAACTACTAGAGGTTTGTTGTATTTCTTCTGTGTTATAAAAAGATGGTTCTAGAGGGGAAATAGAGAAAAGACTGGAGGGAGAGATTATTATGCAATTCCGGATGAGCAATCATCAGAGACTGAAATATATGAGTACCAGGGTTCATGGACAGAAGGGAATGAATGAGGGTTCACTGGTCCCATAGAATCCATAGGATATGATCATTGGAGAAGGGTGAAAGCAAGAGAGAGATGATAGGTTGATTTCCAGGTTTCTTACTTGAATGACTGGGTTGATATTGGTTCCAGAACAGAGGTTGAGAGTACAGAAATGGCAGGAAGAGGAGAAAGAGAAGGAATGATAGGTGGTATTAAAAATATTGGATTTTAATTAGTTATAGGCTTATCCTGGTAGAGATGTTTAGTAAGCAATTGATAATTGTTGTAATACAAGTTTTATTGATTAAAGCATAGTGGTCTTATCTACCAAAATTCAAAATGTGCATAGGGTAGATTACCTAGAAGTGGGATTCCTACTTCTAGGCAATCTACCACAGAGAAATACTCTATGTGCAGAAGAAGAAATGCACTTAGATTGTTTTGAAGCATTGTTGTGGTAATACAAATTGAATGTAATTAATTGTTCAGGAATAGAAGATTCATGACTAATATGATGAAATCTTATATACAATGAAAAAGAATTCAGCTATGTGCTGGCAAATGTTTTACAATCAGTTCTCTGGGGGAAAAAATCCTTTTGCTTGATTTGTAGCCTTTACTGATTTCAAGGGTGGAAGACATGGGGGGTCTTAGTGGGAGAGTATACTACATGACCTAAAACTACCATAGAGTACAGAGATAGAACTAGCCTTCCCTAGATAATTTATGGGTTTTGGGATTGAATTATTTTCCCCGAAAGATAGGTTGAAGTCCTAATCCCCAATACCTCAGAATGTGACCATATTTGAAAATAGGGTCATTACAGTTGAAATTGGGCAAGTTAAAATGAGATCATACTGGTGTAGGGTGGGCCCTAATTCAGCATAACTGGTATCCTTATAAGGTGAGGACATTTGGACACAGAAAGACAAAAGGGAGAAAGCCATGTGATAACTGAGGCACAGTCACCATCCAAAGCCAAGAGAAAGTAATGGAACAGACATTTCCTACAGTCTTCAGAAAAGGAATGGCCCTACCAACACCTTGATTTAGGATTTCTAGCTTCCAAAAGTTTGAGTCAATAGATTTCTGTAGCTTTAAGCCAACCAGTTTGTGATATTTTGTTAGGAAAGACCTAGCAAACTAAGACAAAGGACTAGAAAGAAGGATGTTGGGTTTAAAATGGAGAAAAAGCATAAGGGTATTTTGAAAAATATCCTCATCATTTACAATTGGCTGGAAGTTACTTATGTCCAGTTTTCCTTGCCTCAGTTACTCAAAGCTGTCCTGCCTGCTTCTTTTTTTTCTACTTAGCAATCCCCAGAAACTTAGGTGATCCTTGTTCTGAAAATGTGGCATCTGCTCCCACTTTGCATCCAACAACTTGCCCCAAAGTAGAAACTCCTGATCACTGTCTCCTCAGGTAGCCATCCCTCACAGATGGTGAACATCACTCCTGGTGGAGTTTCCAACTCTCCTTTTTCATTGAGGCTGGACAGATGGAGACTGAGTGCCTACATTTTGCTGAGCAAGATGCATGAACCAAGCAGAGGAGGGAAGGGGATTAAAAACTTTTGAAAAGAGCCCAGGGCAACTTGTTTTTTATAGGTAAGCAAAATGACTCTTTTGATCCTTATTATTACTATTTATCATTGTGGCATTCAGTGTAATAAATAATTATTGGGCATCTATTATGAAAAGAAATAAGCCATGTTTTCTCCAGCTGAGGAGAGGGAAACACAGCAAACTTTTACAATACAGCGTGGGATGAGATAAAGGCTCTATCAGAGGCATAACAAATGGACTGAAGAAACAGAAGGAAGTAAATAATTTTAACTTGGGGAGTTGGGGAAAGCACCTTGGAAGAACTGGCAAGAAAATATGTAGAATTTCATCAGGTGGAAATGATATGGAAAGTCCATTCCAAGATTTTACGTAATGGTGGCTTGGAAGTGAGGCATTCATCTTGAATTTATGCTTCTTTGTGGCTTTGACATAGAGAAAAACACCACTCAATCTAGTCAATTCAGTGAAAACACCAGTTGAACCAGTGATTTGGCAAGAAGATGACAAAATAACCAGCTGATGTAACAAATTCTGTTCTGTCTCTCATAGCTTATATCATCTTTCTATTACACAGATTTGGACAAAATCTACCTCAAAAGTTCTTTTGTTTAGAGGAAGAAGAGATTTCCCTTTGCAGAAGTAAAACAAATCACTTTCTGTTTCTTTTGTATGGGCATCTTGGGATAACATAAAAAAGTATTGCAATGTAGAGAAAGTGCCATTCAGAGAGGTTATATGGCTCAACTTTAACTATTTCCAGTGATGTGGACAGAAAGGGTCAAGATGATCTTTGGCCAGCAGGGTGCACATTGGAGGGACATTAATTCCAATGTTTACCTGAAAAGCTCAAAGAAGCACTGCATCATTCAGGGCCCTTCATTTTTCCCAACCAAGCAAAATGTTCAGCATGAACTTTTAAATATACTGACACATCATGGGTCCAATCTGCTGAAATTTGCAGCAGGAAACCAGCCATGAAGAAAGCTTTGAAGGTTTGCAGTGATTAAATGCTGCCGAGTCCACATTTTCTTTAGGAAAGTAAAGATGTTTGACTTGGCAGTTGACAATGAGATGTGATGGGGTTCTTTTTACAATGCCTATCTGAATGATTTGGAGGTTGAAATCAAAGTTAAGGCATGAGACTATTATGTTTTCAGTGGGCAAATTCTGACTTTTTTTTTAAAATAATGACTTTAATCAATATGATTTTTTTTAAAGATTAATTTAATTTATTTATTTCTCCCCCCTTCTCATTGTTTGTGCTTACTGTCTGCTCTCTGTTTCCATTCATTGTGCTTTCTCTGTGTCTGCTTGTCTTTTCTTTAGGAGGCACTGGGAATGAAACCTGGGACCTCCCATGTGGGAGAGAGGTGCTCAATCACTTGAGCCACCATCACTCCATGCTTTTGTTGTGTTTCTCATTGTGTTTCCTTTTTATGCCTCCTTGTTGCATCATCTTGTTGTGTCAGTTCACCACACTGGCCTGTCACACCAGCCTGTTGTGCCAGCTTTATGTCTTGCTCATCTTCTCTAGGAGGCAATGGGAATCAGACCCAGGAGCTCCCATGTGATAGGCAGGTGCCCAAATGCTTGAGCCACATCTGCTTCCCTAACCAATACAATTTTAATCACTACATTGTATTACCTATCATATTTTGACATTCTTTACAAACAGCATAAGAAATAGAATTCCAAATGAAATTTGATGACATAATCAAGAGGGCATTTTCAATGCTCATGGGCTCAATATGTGCATGCAGTATTTTTATTTCTCCACATGGGAGGCTGAGGGAAACAATGATTGATTATGATGCCAACACTCTGGTAGTATTTCTGGAAATGAAAGCTAGTTCATATCAACTGATATTTATTTAGCATCTACTATGAAATTGAGGATATTTAAAGGAATAAAGTTCCTTCTTTCAATACTCGTACACATCAGTTATGGGAGAAAGAGACATGGTCAGACCTATTTAATGAAGTTTGGTAGCTGCAATGATGAAATGATATGTAGAACTATGGGTATATGGATAAGGAGAATGTGATTAGAACTAGGGTCAGAAGATTTCTTTAACATGATACCCAAAGCTGAACTCTTGCACTCCTGGTTACAGCTGAATTCATAAATATATACGAAAGTGTTTTGTGATTCTTTCTGCTCTATAAACATACCATTTGTTAATATAATGAGTAGTGGCAGTATTCTTAGGTGAGCCAATAGCTTGCTGTGCCACCTGAGAA
The DNA here is from genome assembly GCA_029593785.1 of Cabassous unicinctus. Classification (NCBI taxonomy): domain Eukaryota; kingdom Metazoa; phylum Chordata; class Mammalia; order Cingulata; family Chlamyphoridae; genus Cabassous; species Cabassous unicinctus. The sequence goes on from JAQZBX010114378.1 coordinate 5,013, forward strand.
AAGACATTTACTTTCTCCATGCTTTGGTTTCCTTAACACAAAATCAAGGTTGGCCTAGACACCTTGAAAATGATTTTCATATCTATAATTTGGAATGTCTTCCAAATTTCGTGAACAACTAAAGATAAACAATGAAGTACACATTTTATTGGACAGATAAGAGCTGGGACGAACAGAACTTGGTACAGAAATTGCAGAAATTATCTCTAGTATTTTGTGGTAGATGACATTGTGGTCACCACTCAGAACACAGCTTTGGACATGTTCCAAGATGCTTTTTCAATGAAGACTACATACCAAACTACTCAAGTAGGCAGCTTTAATAGAGGGGCAATGACACTGGCCTGGAAGCAGGACACCAGGATTCTAGTCCTTTCTCTGATGTTTCCTGACATTGTTAGCTCAAGCAAGTGGACCACTCTGAACCTTAGTTTTTGTATCTGTAAAATGCAAATTGTTGTCTGCTGATACTCTTGTCTCTATCTAATTCACAGAACCAATGTTAGCATTTTATAGTCTTGAAAGGGCTTTCCACATGTAAGGCATTCTTATTATTTGTGGCAGAGAGGAGTGGGTCTCAAGTATTACAAGAATTATTGTATATTCTGCCAATATGAAGCATGGGATGGGAATGAAGAATGCCTATGCCCTGTTTCCAAGAAGTCCAAGTCCAGTGTATGTGTGGGAAATACAGAACAAATTCATCAAAGGCTAAATGAAATTACTGTGATAAGTGTTTCAAGCACTATGGGGGTAAAGAATGAAGCATGGGGATGGTAAGAGCTGGGTTTTGAAATTAGATATGTGTAAGTTTGAAGTCAGGTCTTTCCACTCAGAAATAAGGCAGCTTTGCAGTTCTGCTGACCTCTCTGAGCCCCATTGTTCTTAAATGTAAGATAAAAATGATGTCAAATATCTTTCTGGCAGGGCCATTGTTATGAAGAGCAATATATAAAAAACCTAATAAACTACAGAATATATTGGAGATTCTTACTCCTGAAGGCCATAGGGGTGTGTGTGACAGGGAAAACTCCTTACACAGAGACAATTCCATCTGGGCTGACACATGAGTCCACAACGTGTAAAAGTTAAAGTGAGCCCTTCTGTGAAGAAAATAAGTAGGTACATGGCAGATTTAGAGGGTGCATTTGTGTGGAATGGCGTGAGGAGAAAGGGAACTGCTTGGAGACCTGATTATGAGACTTGAATGCCAATTTAAAACTTTCTTTTTTTCTTTATTAGATAAGTTGTGAGTTTACAGAACAATCCTGCATAAAATACATGATTCTCACATCTTGTAGGAGAGAGCCGACAGTTTGGGGAATGTTGTTACAAGGTTGCTATATTAAGTGCATGTTTTTAACTCTTTCCTCTCGCTTAACTTCTTGCCCAGAGTAACTCTTTCCAAGGGGACAGAAACAAGCAGCGTTTATTTTGAGGTTTTGAAAGGTCCTTAATACTCCTGGCAAACAAACAAAAAGGGTGTGGAAATGCCAACTCTGAGCCGGCCCCCGGTCTGGAAAGAGGGATTCAGGGCCCTGTTTGATGTTTGAGAGGGAGCAGTGTGCAGGCGTGCAGGTGCGGCGGGGAAGTAGTGGGATGTGTGCATGTGTGTGCCTGTGTGAATTTGTGTGAAAGTGCTGAGGCTAGGAGGAGCTCGGCGCACGCGCAGCAGGTCGCAGCCGGTCCTGTGCAGTGAGGGTCGCGCCAGCAGGCCCTGCGCCTCCCGGCGGAAGCGGACTGAGCGCGCAGCTCAGAAGCAGCTCCTGGCGCATGCGCTTCTGGAGCCTGCGTCTTGCGCTGCCTTCCGGGCGAACCAGGTGGCTGCTGGCCTGCGGTGGCGACTTTGCTGACCTTATCTGCTCCTGCCTCAGCACGGGTCCCTCCTGCTGTGCCTCTTGCGGGCCAGATCCCATTAGCTCCAAGGAACTCTTCAAAAGAATGTTGGGAAAAGGACGCCCAAGTGTTTGGAGTGAGGGTTAAAACATCTGAGCACGCGCGTGCGTGCGTGCACACACTCCACATCAAGCTGTTCAAGAAAGAATGTTCAGGAAAGCTGGGATGTAATTGTGCAGGTGCAGGGCTTGGGAAGGTGTCAGGTCATGTGGAGTGACATAGGTTTTGCGTTAACATTTGTTAGGCTTGAGAAAGTTTCTCACAGAAACTCCCACACCAAAGTCTTTAGTGTTTGTCACGTAATAAAATCCAAATGGGGGAGTGAAAATTACCATTTATTTTCTTCACCTAGGAAGAACATACTCTTTCGGTGAAATGTAAAATACCTTCGGTAAGCGTTTTTCAGGGGTCAAAGGTACTGGGAACCAATATGTACTACAAGTAGCATTGCGTCCTAAGAGGCAGCGTTAACATGATTTCGGTAGCTATTTATTGAGTACATCTTAGATACCTGTTCTACAAAACAGCATAGGAAGCAATGACAATTGTGCAAAGGAAAGGAGTAATGGAAAACAAATTTGCTGATCAGCTTCCATGTGCCAAACCTTCTCCTGGTATATTTATTTATTTATTGCCAGATGCCAGATATACTTTTTCCTTTAGTTCTTACCATATCTAACCAGCTCGTGTAGGTATTGTCTCTAGGTTACATATAAGGAATCTAAGACTCAGAGAGGCTAAATAGCTTGCCTGATGCCATAGTAAAAAAAAGATTCAAGTTTCATTTAACAGCTGTCTGGCTGACACCTTGTCTCATTGGAAAATAATATTTAGAAGAAACAAGGATTTGTGTGGGGCAGGTGTTTGCACATATCACTGTTACTTATATACCCTTACATGAATTACCCATAAAATGGAAGAGCAAGATCTCGTGTATTCTTTGGGATGGTGAAATGTGTTTTATTTTTTGTTTATGTTTTTTATTTTTATTTGTGAAGTGTGTTTTAGAAGTAAATTTTCCAGGTAACCAGAATTTTACCTTTATATGATCTGGGTTTAAAACCAAAAAGGCTACTCTAATAGCGCTGTTTGGTGAATAGATTATATCCATCTATTCATTTGCCCATCCATCCATTCATTACATATTCATTTAAATTCTGTTTGCTTCTAGTGAATTCATAATGTTGAGGCAGCAAATGAGCAAGCAAAATTATAAAACAATGTGATTATCACTATAGTGTTTAAATGTAATATAAAATTTTCTTAAGAAAAATATTTTGCTGGGTTTTAATGTCCGTTGCCACAGAATTGTGTTTGCTCTCTACTGGGATAATAGACAATTGGTCATGCCTCCCAGTTTTCATAACATGTCTCTCTAACTGTCCTTTTCCAATTTTTTTCTTTACATCCTCTCAGAGCCTCTACTCTTCCATAAAATGAAGTGGTTGAACTGGTCCCTGGACTCCATCTAAGTGGCTGGGTAAGAAGCACCTGCAATACCTCTAAAAGTGTGTATTTGGACATGGTATAAAGCATGCCTGCTCACATTCTGTGGGTCAAAGCAAGTCCTTGGCCCAATCCAACATCAAGGGGATTTGGGATTGTGCTTCTTCCATGGTAGGGGTGGAAGTAGAAATATTTGATGGTCAAAAATAATGATTTACCCTAGCAGGGCATGTCTCAAGTACTATATTAAAGCAGACTTCCTTGGAGAACATATTGGAATCTCCAGACTGGATGTATATATAGCTTGAAATAGCCTCATGTGTTTCTAATACCCTCCTTATGACTCCAGGGGAGGTAGTTTCCCTCTCTTCTAATTTCAAAGTGAGTTCAGCAAAGTAGTATTTGACTACTTAGAAAAATGTTTGTCATTTATATCTCCTGGTTTCAAACTACTTCTTCAATATGGTGCCTAAAACAGCATAGAAAAATAAAAAATAAAAAAATAAAACAGCATAGAAAAAATTAACAGTACTTTAACATGGATGCTAGGACAAATCAGGTTTATATTCTTTTTATTTCATTTCTTTATTTTATAAACATTTAATAAAACTTTCCAGTTAAAATATTGTTACATAAAAGAAAAGTATAATAAGAACAATGGGCCTTAAGATGGGAGAAAAGATGAGTTGGTTTATCAATATTTAATATATACAAAGCTGAATGGGAATCTTTCAGTGTGTCAAGTAAACAGGTAATGCTTTCATTGCTTTTCTTGTCATGCTTATCCAAGCATCTATTTAGCCCCAAGCATTTGTAAATCCCTACTGTGTTTGGAGTATATTCTGTCTGATTAAGACACAAGATTATTATAGGCAGGGGATCTCCTAGTTCTATTAATCCTCAGCAGCACACTGCAACAGGATTGTGCTAAGGTAGATAACCTGTGGGTGTCTATTATGCACATATTAAGAATGACCTAGATATTATTTGTTTGGATTGAAAGGCTATCCTGAGCCAACCCCATCATATCTGCAAGAAGACAAACTGCAGAATGCTGCTCTTCACTATTCGTCTTTGTTATTGGTGCCATATACTTTGGCCTGGAAGCATTTGAAGCTAAGAAAGTGAACCATAAAGAAAACTAATTATCCTTGCTAATATAGTGTAGACAAGTTCTAAAAGCACAGCTTTGCATTAGAAATTGCAGGTAAAGTGACACATGAGTACATTATTTTTAATTAGCATGGATTGTGAAATGATTATCCCCAATACATTAGAAAGACTTCCTTATATTTTCATGATGCAATTATTCATTTAATAGAATCCTTGTCAGACCTAAGTTGGGTGAGATTCTGTTTCATTTCCTCAGTGTCTTGCTTTACCTCATAAAATTTTAAATCATAGAGGTCATGTACAGATACATATTTTTACCAACTCTAGGAGGTACATAGCTGCTCTAGGAAGAGAAGTGGAAAGTTTGGAATTGTTTAGTGTGGCAGATATATAATTTAATTTGTATTGTAATTTGTGTTATACAGCTTGAGTTGCATAACAGAAGAAAGTCCTAATTATACAACACATCATTTCAAGTAGAAAAGAGTAAAATATTCTAAAACTGTGAAAGCCATACCTAATAATTGGTGTAACTAGTCAGTGCCATTGTCTTTTT
>JAQZBX010114379.1:0-10023 GCA_029593785.1 Cabassous unicinctus
CTGTTTTGTGTTTGCTGTCTGTGCTTTCTGTCCATTTGCTGTTGTGTTCTTCTGTATCTGCTTGTCTTCTCTTTAGGCGGCACTGGGAACTGATCCTGGGACCTTTCAGAATGGGAGAGAGGCACTCAATCTCTTGCTCTACCTCAGCTCCCTGGTCTGCTGCATCTTTTATTGTCTCTCCTCTGTGTCTCTTTTTGTTGTATTATCTTACTGCGCCAGCTGTCTGCATGGACCAGCACTCCTGCATGGGCCAGCACTCCTGCATGGGCCAGCTCTTCGCTAGGGCCAGCTCGCCACATAGGCTAGCTTGCCTTCACCAGGATGCCCCAGGAATTGAACCCTGGACCTCCTATATGGTAGATGGGAGCCCAATCGCTTGAGCCACATCCGCTTCCCTTCCCTGGTATTTTTAATGATGACCTAGAAGTACACAGAGAAAGAATATATTACATTCACTACAGTTCTGATATTTTGAGATTTTTATCATATTTCAATACTTTAAAATTCAATAATACAACTATGATGAACATATTAACCACTAATAAAGCTATTTGATCGGTCAGAATACTTCATTCATCAACCTATCTCACTGAATAACATTTATTATGTAAATATCATGATCCTCTGGTGACATATAGTATGGATTTGCAGGTGATAGGTTTGCATATTCTTTCTCCTTGCCACCCATATAACCACTACAGTGATTTTGGAAAGGTTTTTAATTGGTCCAAGCTTGAGATTTTCCACCCCTGATTTTAAGTGTATCTAATAATAAATGTAAAAAGAATTGCAAAAAAATTGCTATTGCTCAGATGCTAGAAGATGTCTTTTCTAATAGTGGTTCATTATTATGCTCTTGACCAAAAATACGTGTTCTCATTTGTAATGATATATTGGATTCCCAGTTGACATATTAACTAACCAAGTAAAGGAACATATCGGTCTTTAGGAACAGTGTGAGGAATAATGCGGTTGATCCCAAAGGAGAAGGTACAACAAGGTAAAAATTATTTTTATTTGGAATCATCCAATTTACTCTTTAATTTGTACAATACTGGGGCCTCTCGGCTTTGGTAAGCATTGGTTATCATTTACCCTAGGCAATTAAAAATACCAATGAACAATGCATTTTACTGGATAAGAAACAAAGACAACTGTTATGACCTTCATTTCCAACACTAAAGGCCACTATACCTTAACTCAGCCAAATGACCCAATGGGAAATGATTGCATTTTATGGGAGAAATGCAGTGCTGGAATCTTGTTTTAGCCAAATCTTTAGAAATGAAGTAAGATTGGTTTTGGAAGGAAGCCATATGGTGCTTTTAGATCTGTCTACTCACCATTCAGCAGTTTGGGCCCTGGGATGCTTTTTTTAAATCCTTCATGCCCTTATTACTTGGCTGAGCCCATTTGTGGTTTTCTGGAGCTCTTGGTCTATACAATGGGAGAATTATTTTGTGCTGTACTCTTAACTTATGAAAGTGTTGTTTACATCTGTAGGCATAAGTTGTATAGAGTGAGACTATGGCATTTGTTGATTTAAGAAAAATTACATTTTGTAATCTGCTTTTTAGAAGAGAATGGCAAGAAGTTATTTTGTGTCCTTTTTCCCCTGTGATCAGAGGGAGAAGGAACTGAATTTTTTTCTTTTAAATATCCTTTCTCATTCCATTTCAGCTACAGAGTTTTACATTCTCATTTCATATTTGTGGATGAGGGAGGATGAAAGATGCTCAGGATTAATGTGTAACAATAATACTTCTTTGTGACAAACTTGGATGAAAACATTCAGACATACTGACACACTAACATATTCCACTAGTTTATTAGCCTGGAATATAAACTGCAATAAGTTTAACTATCAAAGAAACTGCCAGTCCAACACTGGTAATCCATCATAGAAGGGACAAAAAAGTTCACCTCCCTCCTCCAAATGAATCAGTTAACACTAAGCAAATAGTTTCTTGAATTTCATCAAGATTATACTCTTTTGATTTTGTTTTGATTTAGAATTTATTTATTTATTTTCAATGAAAGAAATACCAACAGGTACCTCAGTGAGATCCATTTATGTAGTGTCTTCTTCCAAACAAGATGCTTTACCCACTGGGATTGAGGCTTATTAACCTTGGCCTAATTGTGGTCTTGAGCAGTCACTCATTTATTATTTATCTTCATACCCTCTAACCTGGTTCTCTATCCATTTTAAACAAACGAGACAGCCCTAAGGGCTCTCTTAAGCTATCTAAAATATAGGCATTCTTCTACTTAGCCATGGGCCCTAGAAGCTTGTAAAAAGCAGGTTGTATGGCTTAAGAACAGCTTAAGAACAGCAGTGGAATTCTTAAGATAAATAAGACTTATTTTTGCATTCTTTAAGGGATCCAATAATAAGAAGCTGTTGGAACATGGACATCAAAACAAAACAAAACAAACAAACAGACAAAAAAGCTGTTTGGAAGACAATTTTCGGGAGGTAATTTTAGGCATTTGTCAGTGGAGACTAGGGCTTTTCCAGGGCTTGCTGTGTGCATCATCATAATGGGAACCCAGCCATTTGCACTGTTTCCAGGGTCAACATGGAAAGCAATCTAAAGTAAATAGAGTGCTAGAGCTTGTCAAAGCAAAAATTGCACCAAGCACTGTGAACCAGGCAATGATGGCTTTATTTATAACTACCATGGTAGGTGAAAAAAGAACTCAACTCCATTGCAACAAAGGACAGCAAGCTTTTTGAGGGCTGGGGTGGGTTAGAGGATGGTGGGGGAGGCTGATCACTGGGATGGGTGAGGGGTTTGCTGAAGTTGCAGTTGGGACCACTTGCTTGGGAATGTTCCTTTGCAGTAATTAGGCCACCTGGAGTCTGTAAGGGCTGGGAGGGAGGAAGGAGATAAGTAACTACCTAGTTAGGAGGCTACTCAGGCACCTGGAGAGTGTAAGGGCTGCAGTGAGAGGGAGGTCAGGGGCCTGGAGTCAGGGAGAAGCCTGTCTAAAGCTTAGTCAAGCTAAAGGGAAGTTAAGGCTGTCTTGGTAAAACCGTACCTGCAATTGAGATTATAACACTCAGGCATCCATTCCCTAAATTATAGACACCTGACCTGAGAATATCCCGTCAAGGTAAGTGGTCAATTATAACTATTTTACTTACTGTCTTCTTGCCTGGAAGTCATTTCAGTTAGTAACCAAAGTCTACTGTCCATCTTTCCATCATCTCCAGACAGGAGACACTGGCTAAATCATGCCTCCTTCCTTTGTCTTTCCCTGGCAACAGTTCTGTTATAGATAACAAACACAACCTCTTTGCTGCCCTGAGGCTTCCAATAGTCTCCAATTCATACTCCATTAAGTAGAGGGGGAATCTCTGTAAATCTCACTCCTTTTATACCAGCTTCACTTTTGTTCTCTTTCCCTATTTCAAAATACTGTTCCACCCAAGCAACAAATCCAGAGCTAGAAAGAAGCTTTGGAGGTGACTTGATCCACAGTTTCCCAAACTTGCCTGAGGAGAAGAGGCACTTGGGTTGCTGGTTAAAATACAGATTCTCAGGCCCCAGAGCAGGTCCACTGAATGTATCACCAGAGGAGAGTTCTAGAACTCTTTACTTGTAATCAGGGACCAGGATAGTTTGGGAAGATGGACTCTAGTCCAGTGGTTCTAAACTATAGCATGCCTCAGAATCTCCTGGAGGGCTTGTTAAAACACAGATTGCTGGGGAGCAAGTGATTGAGCACCTGCTGCCCGTGTATGAGGTCCCAAGTTCAATCCCTGGTACTTCCTTAAAAACAACAACAACCACACAGATTGCTGAATCTCTAGTTCAGTAGGTCTGAGGTGGGGCCTCAGAATTTGCATTTCTAACTAGTTCCCTGGTGGTGGTCCCAGTGCTGCTTGTCTGGCGTCCCCACTCTGAGAACCACTAATTCTAGTCCAAGGGCTTCATTTGAAACTGAGTTAACTGAAATTAAGGGAATTGCTCCTCATGGCAAATATAAAAATAGTGTTACATCTTTGTCAAGGAAAAGGTGAGCCATACTACTCATATATACTTATTAGATTTGGGGTGATGAAAAGGTTTTGGGAATGGATGGTGGTGATGATAGCACAATACTGTGAGTGTAATTAATATCATTGGATTGTACATATGAAAGTGGCTAAAATGGGAAATTTTGTGTTGTACATATGTTACAATAAAAATATACATATTACTTATTAGAGAACAAATAACTGCCTCCAGACCTCCTGAACAAATCCATAAAAGTCTCTACACTTGCTTTTCTCAAACACTAAAATTAACGATAAGGAAACCATGTCTTATTCTTTTACTTGATAAGTTTTTATTTAATTTCATTTTTGCTTTCTATTCAGTTTTCATTGCAAATGAGCAGAATGACTTGGGAAGTTTCTGTGTCCTAGCCACAGAACCTCACAACTATTGTCATGTAATTTCTATGGGAAAGTTCCAAACAAATGAGCTTTGAACCAATATTGGGGACAGATCTCGCTGATCCCGGTGCAATGAAGTGCAGTGTTTCCATAGTTTCATTATAGGCCGTGGACATGGTGCAAGAACTAGCTAGTGACTGGAAGCAGAATGCATCTGCCGGCATTTCGCTGATCAATTAGGCATTGATGCGCTTGCTCCTGTAAGGAGGTCTTTGGGGAGTGACTAAGAAGGGATCCAATACTTTGATGCTGTGCTACTTTGCAGACATTATGAGAGTTAATAAAACTCATTACCTCTTAGCTTCCTAGTTTCCTTCTGGCAAGGAACAAAACGCTAATTTATTCTAGCATACTCCTGTGTATGTGTACAATTAAAATAACTTTCATGGAAAAACTGCAGAGTGAAAACTGGTTACCAACATTCATCACCAATTTTTGTGTGTGTGAGTGGAATTCTACAGTTTCAGTGTATTATTATTACAATTCCATTTTCTGTCACGTCTGGCTTCTTGGAGTAAAAAGTGTTGTCAAGAGAATTTATGGTAACCTAGTATGCATTTGTAGGTAAACATTTTCATTCCTTGCTACATATAGATGAGAAATGTTAGTCTGCACTGTTCCCTTGGTGGACAAAGGAGAGGAGAGGGGGATTCATGAATATGTTAATAACTGCTTTTCCGTGTTAACTGCAAATGTAACAGAAAAAAAAATTAACAAAAGGAAAAAAAATAATTTCTTTTTCAGGATCTTATCTTTAGGCAGAAAAGTTAGGATTCATTACAAAGGGAGAAAAGTAAGTATTGGAGATTCACCATGATTGCTGGAATAAACTGAACTGTTTTCAGTACTTTCTAAAGGGCCTTTGTGTAAACATTGTGTAAATATAATGAGTAATCAAAAAGGAAATTGAAATTAAACATATAAGAACTAAGCAAAGGCAATCAGAATTAAAGAAAAAAAGCATGTCATAAAACTGAAGTTCTGCTTTCACATCTGCTTCTACTTTATACCTTCCTTTGAAAGACATAGACTTAGTTCTTATCCAGTGAGACAGAAGAGGAGACTCTGAGATCTGGCTTTGCACACTGTGCAAGAAAATAACTCAAAAATAGATTTTTCTGTCTAGCAAAGGATTTTAGAGGGCATGGGGCTAAGTGTGGAGGAATAAAATGAAAAATCAGATATCTGGGAAGGTGTGCCTCAGAGAAATTTTGTAAGGGGCAAATAGTAACTAATAAACTTTGCAGAATAGATATGAAAAATAGCCTGTAATCCTCATACATTCTTTTTTCTTCCCTGGGAAAAAGAAAAAAGCAAAGTTCAACATTTTGTCAATTTCTTTTAATTTAAAAATTCTTGTTTTTTCATGATGACAAAAGTATTGTGTATTCATCATACAAAACTCAAACATTACAGAAATATGTGTAAACATACATACTTATATAAAAGAAAGTGAAATAACTCCTTCCTCTTGACCCCTCAATATTTTTTGAATAAGATTAACACTAGCATTCCCATTTTCATCAGACAACTAAGAAAGATTATGAATAAATAGCTTAGTTTACTAAGTTTTCCTGAAGACTTAATTAGAGATCATAACCCCTGAATCTTGAGTTCATGACATCCTTTCCCAGGCCTTTTCTCTGTGGACTTAAAAAAAATGTTTATTTTATAACTACTGCACTAAGCTGCATCAATTTAAGAAAGGAATTGATGTTAGATTTTGGCATTCAATCGAATCTGTCAGTTAATCATTTTTTTAAAGGATAAATTATTGTACACAAATGCTTCACTTTTCCTTTGTGGTCCTATTAATCCATTCATTGATGAATGTCTCATGAAAAAATAAAAAGGTCAGAATTGACTGAAGGCGTATTATAGGCCCACTTAGTTAATAAATCTACAGATAGGATTTATTTGCTACTTTAAGGAAAGAGCTGGTCCATACCCCAAGACCGAATAAACCTAATTAATATGTGTTAGAATATTTGGAGTGATTGCAGTGTGGTTAGCAGATACTGCAGGTTTTTTGGGAGGTGGGGCTGGTAGGGAGGGTGGGGGTGTGAAGAGTGGTTTAAAACCTTTAGGGGTTTTCAGATTTTTACACCTCATTGTAATCGTGCTACTGGTGTTGCAAGGACCCATGCCTGACGTTGGTTCTTCCTGCTAGTGGGGTCTCTATTTAGGTTAAAACGAAGCACTTAGCCCATTTTTTAAACAATGAAAGGTAGTCAGGCTCTAATACTTTAACCCCAGGGAACTATTGTCTACTTTCAAGTATATTCGATAGGCTATGCATTCAAGATTGATCTATGTAAATAAGAAAATCTTTTGTTAAGTAAATTTAGGAATGCAAATAAATATGCAAGAAAAAGAAACAATTAAAAAAATCTTTCACTTACATTACAAGTCAATCAAGTAATAAAGCAATCAAGGGAAAAATAGAGGTGTTTGTGGAGTTGTAAAGGCTTATTTATTAAGAGTTGCAATATATTCTTTATTTGAAATAGCACCTTGTGAAGCACAGAAACATACCATTTGTAAATTCGACTGGAAACAAGTAACCTGAGTTAAATGAAACATTTAATTTATTCCTTTTTATATATCCATACCCACGAATCCTTTTTCTATCTCCTGAATATAATTAGAGTGTGCCAGATATAGTGTAATCATCCACAATTTATCTTCTAGTAAATGGACAAGATAAACATCAAGTAATGCCTTAATTTACAAGGGAAAATTTGGAAAAGGCTACTTTTTAGTTTTGTCATCTTTGGCAGTCCTTTGTCCCCACGGTTAGGACTATGAGGCAATAATTTTCCCTGGTACTTCTAGATAAGGCAAATCTCAATGACATTTTAAGTGCATAAAAATTTTCTAAAGGGTGTGGGGGTGGGGTGGGGTAGGGAGAGGCTGGGACACAAAAACTGGGCTTTGTTATTCCTTTCTGAGATTTGTGCTGGGACAAGGTCTTCTTCCTTCATTCCATCCCCTTGCATCTCACAAGACTGTGTGACCTTGGGCAAGTAAAGGAACCTCTCAGGACTTCAGGTTTTTTCATCTGTAAAGTGGGAATAATAAACATAATACTATACCAGAGGATTGTTACGAGAATTAAAGAAACTAATGCAAATACTTAGCATGGTGCTTGGCACTTAGCAAGTGTTCAGTGGAAGCAAGCTTATCATTATTATTGTTATTGTTATGTAGTGTATATACATACTATTATGTATGAAACTTCATGTACTTGTGAAACCCTTGATATGTTTTCCAGTGATAATAAGGTCTAACACTTATTGAGCATTTGATTGAGAATAGGTGTGGGGCCAAGTTCTTTAGATGCTTTCCCTCATTTGATCCTCATTGTAGTACCCAGAGGTTAGATAAACTATACAAATTCCCAGATTGTGGCAGAACTGGGATGGGGTGCCACATCTCCTTGGCTCCAGCGCTGGGCACTTAGGCATTGAGTGAGGCCACTACTGGGTTGGCCTTCAGCCCTTTTTTCATCCTGTATGTTGTGGATCCATCCATTTAGGTGCCTTCAATTAATAATGATGATTCTGTAACTCCAGCCGGACCTTTCTCCTAGCCTCCAGATGTATTATTTCTTTATATCTCAGATTGAACTCTTTTCCCAACTAACTGTCCCCCTTGAATTCTCTGTTGTCTACTTAATGGCATCACCATGACTAGAAACTTGGGAGATTCCCAGGATTCCCTTCATCCTCCCCATCCAATTGGTCACCAAGTCTTGCCCCATTCCAACCACAAATTATCTCTCAAGTCTTCTGTCTTCCATCTAATAGTCATTGCCTTTAATTCAGGGCCTCATGAACATTTTTCCCAAGCATACCCTGATCAAGTCTCTCCTCTGCTTTAATTTATCAAGCCCAACCACCACCACCACATTCAGAGCACACTTCAAACTTCCTAGTGAGGTGTATAGGACAGTTTATGATCTGGCCCCCAGCTGCTGCCCACCTTCAATGTGAAACATCCTTCACTCCAGATGAACCCACTGACTTGTGGTATCCCCAGTGAGCTGGGCTGCTTCAACCTCTGTGCACACGCTCAGGTCCTTTTCACCGATTGGAATACCACTGAACTCCGTTTCCCTGGCCCTACTGACCTGGAAAATGCCTTCTTGTCCCTGAAGACTGAGCTCAGATTTCCTGCTTAGATTCTTCCCACTATCATTTCTTCCCCTCCCCACCTCTCAACTCTACCTCTGCTTAATTACTTGACACTTCCATGTAATACCCCAAATGCTCTGTTCAGTTCCCCTTGTATGTACTTATCTTTCTGTATTTTTATCCTTAACTTTCTATTAGTTTGAACTTAAAACCAAGAAAGCATTGAAACAAAGTGGGGGGAAATCATGTGGTCTTGGACAGAGGCACACTGGGCTTATTAATTCTGTGGCCTTGGACAAAGTTGGTTCAATTCATTCTTCTATAAATTGGAGATGATAACACTTACCTCATGGGATTGCTATGAAGATTAAGTGATATAATGAAAGTATTATTGTGTCTCCTGGACCAACATAGTAACACATAGGAAGTTCTCAATAAATGTTACATAATTTAATAAACCTGTTAATTTGTTCAGTCCGTCATGTCTTATAAAACTAAGATATCCAACCATGGTTATGGGCATCCTTATGGCTTGTTGGTTCTAGAACAAACAGTACATTGTTCCAAAAGTAGGTGCATTTGAACTTAAGTTGATCCTATTTAATGGACTAAACAGAAAATGATTATAAACCGTGTTTCTTTTTGCACTACTTTAAGACTTAAAGAAATGTGAATTACGAATTAGGAAACTGGCCAAAGTTTGGAGTAACGTTCTTAAATGAACTAACATAATTCCCAAATAGGGTCCAGTACTGCTTTATTTCACTCGGGGTGATGGGATAAACAAATGAGAGCTTTGGGAGTTGGCTTCCCATCAGGAGCAGAGAGCAGGTAATAATTATTACTCTGTGGGTTCTCATGTCAGGAGGAAATCTGGTGCATATTAATGTCATTGATTAGATTCCCTCTACCATGACGCTATTACCAAAAACAGCTCTGTATTGGAACACTGGAGTTTCCTTACTCGTATGCTATTTTTTAAAGGCATTTGAAGAAAAAATATATATTGTAGTAAATAAGATATTATAGTAAATAATATGTAATGCATATTTTATATCTTATGATTTTATAAACACTTGAAATGCTTTTGTTTCAAGTGAGTTAGAATGCTTTGTTGAAATTCTCACATTTTTTTGCCAATGATCAATTATATCTTTAGTTTTTAATCATGCATATGGAACTAGGCCTGGTACGTGTGGGCACTCAATAAATATTTCTCAAATAAAGCATGTAAATTAATAAAAAGTGTAAATCATAGGAAGGGGAGAAGTAATAGAAAGAGCCACTCCTCTAGCATTTGACTCTATTCAGTTTTATTTAAGAATTTGCACAGAGTATTGGCTAAGGGTCTTTTGAATACAAGTGCAGAAAGTCTCTCAAACTAAAATTTATTGTAAGGACGTAAGTATGTTTCATGGAAGTTGAGGTCCTCAGACTAGC
>JAQZBX010114380.1:0-10029 GCA_029593785.1 Cabassous unicinctus
GGACCTCCCCACACTACTAAGATGGCACTTGGGGAAATCTTTGCCACTGGGTCCAGGGTCAAAGCTGGGAGTGGCCCCACGAGACTCTCCTGGTCCTCGAATGTGCAGAAATGCCCCTGAAATTATAAATTATAAAGGTGCTGTTTTTTGTTGGAAGCGACTCCCAAAGGAGAGCCATCTCCCAGAAGGAGTCAGTGACAGAAGGAAGGGGCAAGAGAGTTGGCTCCAAGCCAGAGGTGTGAAGCTAGAGAGCATCAAACTCTGCACAACCCAGCTCTGGGCACGAGCCCACCGTATGCTCTGCATGGAAGCGAGAAAAAGGGCCCCACGGTCCACCGTGCCAAAGGGGTCAGCGAGGCGAGCCTGGCTCCAGGGAAAAATGCAACTAGAGGGCTCAGTTCTGTAAGCCCCTCAGCTTCACGCTGAGGCCTCAAGGAGTGCGACTTCCGACGTGCTGTCCGGCCCTACGCTGGCGAAGCTGGGGCGCCCGCCCTGGTCGGACAAAGCCGTCCAGCTCAGCCCAGGTGAGCCAGGAGCACGGGGCGCCCGGGGCCCGGGGTGCTGGAAGAAGCCCCCGGGCGGCCGCACAGAGGGAGACCGGCTGGGTTAAGGCTGGAGGGGGCGGGCTGCCGCCAGAAGCAGCTGCGCTCAGAGGAGGCTGTCGTGGAAACCGGGGAGCCGGCAGCCACAGCGGGACGCTTTAAAGAGGCAAGTGGGCGTCTTATCTGCCGGCTTATCTAGAAAAACCCTGCATCGGAAATGTGGACGTGGTGCTGCCTCAGCCGCGTGGATTCCCCTCGGGCCGGGAGGTTTGCTGTGCCCTGTCCTCAGTGCTCGGAAGATGGTGCAGGGCAGATGGCCACTGGGCAAGCTGCTCTCCAAGACCAAGGGCCTGGAGCCCGGCCGGGCGCTGTTCTGAAAACGACGCCCCACGAGGAGCCCAGGACAAACGACTGGCAAAGGCTCTCCCTGAAATACGGTCGTGGGCTGCATCTGGCGCCGACGTCTTTACGGCGTGAGCATCGGTGTTTCCCAGCCCTGAGTGTGTGTGAGAACCACCTGGAGATTTCTAAGGAACTACACTCAGGTCATGCCTTGAAATGAGCCTGTGCCACAGGGAAATTGTAATATGTGCACATTTATAGCATGTATGTTTAAACCTATATGCCGTTCAGATTACTTCACTTAGTCACCAGGGGCTGGGCCTAGGGTGGGCCGGGGTGGGGACCCGGCGCTATGACTCGACACAGCGTTGTCGGCTGGTTGTATGTGCTATTGTAGCACGATATTGTGAATGTAATTAATATCACTACATTGTTAAAATGGGAAATTTTTGTTGTTTATATGTTACCACAATTTTTAAAAATTTTAAGTTTAAAAAAAAGGACAAGGGAGGAGGAGCAGCGTGATGTTGAGAAAGATCTCGTCTTTCTTCCTTCCCCTCCTTTTTTGATTTGGAGACTGCTGCCCTCTCCGGCTCCCACCCCAGCAACGAGCACGTGTGCCCAGTCCGCACTCCCGTTTCGATGGACGCCCAGGGGACGCAGTCCAGGCCGGGTGCACGTGGAGTCCACCTACGGCACCTCCTCCTGGCCTCGTCCGCTGGCCGCAGCGCGTCCACCACGGGAAGTGGGGGCACCGCCCAGGGCGCCACGCTACGGCGCTCTCGTGGGGGAAAGGGGCTCCTGGGGGAGAGCAGGCCCGGGCTGCTCGGACCCTCCCGCCAGAGCCCACCCACGCCAGGGAGCAGGCCCTGCTCTGTTCCGAGCCCTTAGCGTCCCTCACAGACAAATCACCGTCTCCGCTACCAAGACGGTCCCTCCCTTTGTTTCATCAGCCCCTAATTTCCTCTTTTGTGAAAAGTAAAACTTACAAGAGGGGAAAATGGAAAATCCCAACCCTAACAGATTACCCACAAGAAGAGGACAGAAGCAAAGACGGGTTTTATAATTTAAAAGTGCCAGCACTTTGCTTTCCATAAGAAAACAAATAAATAAAACACACTGCCTTTAAAAATTTCATGGAAGTCAACACTAAAGTAAACATGATGAGCAGATTCTCAGGCCATTACTACCCTTTGAGGTTGGAACTTTCCATGCTCATGTCCTTCCCAAAGGTGACTTTTTATGGAAGTTTTAATGAAATTAGTTCATCCATTTCTGAGTCAGGAAGCATAGATTAAGATCCAATTTTTATAGCTTGACTTTTTTCTAACTACACAGTGAAAACAAGTTCAGGAAAGCTTTTAGAACATCCAGAATGTGCAGCTTCAGGGGGATGACGGATTGTGCACTATTCCATAGACTTCCTAAGTTACCACAACACCTTTGTCATGGATTCAACTGTGTCCCCCAAAGCCACGTCGACGTGCTACTCCCCACCGCTGCAGAGTGTGGTCTCATTTGGAACTGGTCGTTACAGGTGGAATTAGGCGAGTTCAAAGGAGGCCTAATCCGACGTGGCTGATGTCCTCACGAGCACAGGAAATGTGGACACAGGAGGCGGCCTTGGGTGAGTGAGGCAGACAAGCCACGGACTGCTGGTCGCCGCCCAGACCAGGCAGGCCCTGCTTGTGGGGGCGTCGAGCTGTGCACCCCACAACAGCAGGGGCTTGAACTTAACCCGCTCCTGGGGGTGAGAGTCCATGGTGAGCTTCTGTGAAGCTACTTCAGATGACGTGTGGCCCAGCCCACCAGGAGGGGTCCTAATCCCCTTACTGGGTCCTTTATAAGAGAATGAAACTCAGAGAAAAAGGAAGTCTCGAAGCAAGAAGCTGAAATCAACAAGACTGAAGCAGAAGGAGAGCCCAGCAGGTGCTGCCACGTGCCTTGCCATGTGGCAGAGGCGCCAAGGATCGCTGGCAGCCAGTCTTCATGGAGAAAGCATCACCTGATGATGCCTTGATTTGGACGGTTTCTTGGACTCTGTGAGCAAATAAACTCCCATTGTTTAAGCCAAACCATTTCATGGTATTTGCTCAAGCATCCTGGGAAGCTAAACGCTCCCTACAGACTTCAGAGGGAGCACAGTCCTGCCAACTACGTGATTTTGGACTTGTGGCCTCCATGGCAGGAAGACAGTAAAAGCCACCCAGTCTGTGGTCCTTTGTTCCGGCAGCTGAGGGACCTAACAGAGCCTTCAAGGGCCCAGAATATGCTGCAAGGGTCTCCCCTGCATCAGCCACACTGGAGAAGGGGACTGGCAATTCCATCCCGTGGCTTTGGCCCCAGCAGGAAGATTGGAAGATGACTCTGCAAGCTGTGCATTCAGATGGACCCCAGTGGAGTATCCTGTTGACCTGGGCCATGGGCAGCCACGCGAGCTCGCTGGAAAAGCTTAGAATCAGAGCCTTCCTCGGGCTGCCGAGCCCCGGGCGCGAAGGGCACAGCTGGACAGAGAGGAAGTGACCCGGCCTTCCCCACAACCTCCTGGCTGCAATATCTGTTCTGCATAGGGGTTTCCACAGAGGAAGGGGAGTGAAGGACATCTCCAGGCCAGGATGGAGCCTCCCATGCAAGGCAGCCCCAACCTGGCCCGAGCCATCCCCTCCTGCCCTCCGCGGCTCACTGACAGTGCGGCCCCCTGCCCGTCTGTAACCAAAGTAATTCACAGAAAGCAAGTCTGCGAAGACCACGCCCTCGGTCCTATCCTGGCTCTGCCCACACTGTGCATTCAGGATGAAACCTGCCATGTGCCAGAAGGTTCTCTCTCGGCCTCTTCATCAAAGCACAATCCTCCTAACCGAGCACTAACACGCCGCAAGGCATCCACGTTGCTGAGGCAACCGAACTCCACACCGTCAGGACATGACCCGCACACAGCCCCAGGCATCGGGGACCCGGGGATCGGCAGTGCTGAGTCAGGGAGCAAGGTGGGGGACCGCGGGTCTCTGGAAGCCACGAGGGCTCACGGCCTAGAGCTGCGTGGCTCGCCTGGAATGGCCCTTCGATGCGGCTGTAGAGGCCCCACCAGGCTGGACGATTGGTTGATTTTTAATGTAAAAAGTAGTATAATTCAAAACTGCCTTAGCAGATGTCATTTTTGGCTTCCACGTAGAATACAGAAAGCTGGGTAGA
The DNA here is from genome assembly GCA_029593785.1 of Cabassous unicinctus. Classification (NCBI taxonomy): domain Eukaryota; kingdom Metazoa; phylum Chordata; class Mammalia; order Cingulata; family Chlamyphoridae; genus Cabassous; species Cabassous unicinctus. The sequence continues at coordinate 4,077 of JAQZBX010114380.1, forward strand.
GCATTTCTCCCACCTTACAATAATAAAACGCCCCATGATCTGCAAGTTTACACATTTTCTTGTGCCCTCAGAGAGCTGAGGTCACAGGGCACCAAAAACCCAAAATCTGAGCACATGCAGGTGCCTCCAAGGAGGTTGCTTACTGGCACTAGACACTGGCTAGCAGAATTCAGATAAAATTTCCAACAAAATGCTAAAGGCTGAATGTGAGCTTGTGAGAGAATGTACACCCCTCACCTGCAGGCTCTTTTCCAGGACCCCACCATTGCTCACAGAAACAGATGAGGCAGGCCAGAGACCTGGTGCCAGCCCTGGGGAGAGGAGCAAGGAGGAGGGGCCCAGAACCACCGCAGAGGGAGGGGCAGGAGCACAGAGGAGGCCCCCCCTCGAGATCCAGGATACAGGTCCACCTAAGGCTGAAGCCTAATTAGAACAAGAGAGAAAGCCCACCAGGACCAGGCACCAGGGGCTGAGTAACAAGTGCCAGCAGACTACCACTGGGAGGCACAGGGGCGTTGAGAGAAGCCCTCTTGGAAGTGCAGCGAAGGAAAGACCTCACTGAAAGGGAAGTAGAATTCCAGGAAAATCCTCTGGCAAACCAGCCCCCACGCTAAATACAAGGTAATGCCTGAGGAGTTTATAGCCTCTGGTGCACTGAGCAACAACAAACCCCGACTGTGGACTAGCCGGACTCAACTACAGGCTCCACGTCCAGCTTCCAGCAGGAAATTACAAAGAATACAAAGAAGCGAGGAGAGAGGAAACACTGTCAAGAGACAAAGCAATAAACAGAACCAGACTCCAATATGACACAGTTGTTGGAACTATCAGAGAATTTAAAATAACCCTGATTAATATTAATATATTAAAGTCTCCAGTAGAAAATAGAGAACAGGTGCTGTCAGATGTGTTAGAGAGTCAGATGGAAATGCCATAAATGGAAACCATGGTAACAGATAAGACATGCCTTCCAAGGGCTCATCAGTAGATTCCACACAGCTGAGGGAAGACTAGGTGAATTGAAGGCGGGTCAACAGGAACTTCCCAGATTGAAATGCAAAGAGAAGAAAAACTGAGAAACAAGAGTAAAAAGAGTAAGAGCATTTAATCAATGCAACAAAAATCAAAGGAGTAACCCTTCATTTGAGACACAAGCTATGGCCTGATGATGGTGGACAGAAGTTAGAATGTGATGGAAAGGACATGTGAATGCAAGTATGTATAACACATCAGTAAAAGTATCTTATAATTGTGGTACAAAAATGTTCCACTGGAGCACAGGGATGGAGAGATTAATTCTTATTTAGATTAAATTAGGAAAACTCTATGAAAACTTCAACTGTAACAAAGGTACTACCCTAATGCAATGAGTTAAAAAAAGGAAAACTACATATGAGGGGATATATGGGAATTCTACTTCCTGCATGATTTTTCAGTGGTAGTTCTGTAAACCTACAACTTCTCTAATTTAAAGGATAGGATTTGAGTAGGACTGCTACTCTCGAGAGAAAGGGTGCTTAGAGGGAGGGGGTTGAAGACACACTGGGCAGGCTGGAGGACGCAGGGAGGCAACCAGAGTGGTGCAGGGGCCGCCTCAACAAGACCCAGCACGCAAGATGGCTCTGAGTGACCCACCACAAGCCTGGAGTGCAGGCACCGGCAGCCTTGGGCAGGGGCTGCAGCTACAACACGTGAGTGGACATCAGGAGGTAGCAGCTGGGTGAGGCCCTAAAAGACGAGGCAGAGCATGTGCCAGGCAGGCACATCAGCCCCAAGGCCAGGACACCGAGGCACAGGCGGGGTCAGGGCAGCCAGCCGGCGCCAGGTGCAGACATGAGGAGGCGCAGCTTCTGGTACTCGCCTACCTCAGGCTGCCCAGCGGGCGCTTCCTCCTCAAGATCAGCTTTCCAGACACGGGAAAGGGAGGCTTCCTGCAGACAACTTAATTCCACCCCTTTGCAACAAAGAACATTACCGCAAAACTGGAAATGTAGAAAGAGCAAATTCAATTTCTTCATCATGCATCTGTACCAGCAGTATACGTGCACATAAAGAAAGTTTTTCAAATAACCTGCAAGAGATGGAGGATAAAGAACCTGCAGTCTTTCAGAAACACGAATGGTACAGAAGGGAAGGGAAGAGGAGAAAGCCGACGGGAACACCAGCGGGTCAGACTCTGAAAAGCCCGAGGCCCAGCTCCAATCCCTGCTCTGTTGTATGCAGAAGACCAGCCCACATCTGTGCTTAAGTTAGATATGAAAGGAAACCACCTTCTTTTTTTCTTCTCTTTTTCTTTTTTAGGTACGGGGATTGAACCCAGGACCTCATATGTGGGAAAAGCCAGCGCTCAACCACTGAGCCTTATTGCCTTCCTTGCGTTGTTTTTTTTGTTTCTTTTGCTTGTTGTTTGTTTTCGTTTTTTCAGGAGGCACCGGAAACCAAACCCGGGACCTCCCATGTGGGAAGCAGGTGCTCAACCACTTAAGCCACATCTGCTTCCCCTCTTTCTTAACAATCAAACATTTTCCTTCAGAGAATTCAGATGTGTGTGTAAAGAGAACAAGCAGTCTACTTCCTCTCCACTGCCATGTGCTGAGAGCTGACTCTTAATTCCAGGAGATGACGTCCGAATTGAGGGTGCATGTGGATCTATCTCAGGTAAGAGTGGCCCAAACTCCTCTCTCTTCTGACTTCCAGCCGCAGGTCCGTGAGCCTCCGACAGAGAATTTTCCCTTCTGTTTGCAGAGCAGCTCGTCCATGTCTCCTTGGCTGAGTGAAGCGAGCTGGCCCAGGCCTTCCACCCACACCGTCGGACTCAGCTGTGCACAGACGTGCTGCCACGGAGCGCCCTGGCCTCGGCCTCGGGCGGAGGCGGAGGGCACAGCGCAGGTGGTCTCTGTGCCGTGGGGCGCGGAATGACACTTAGGGTCAGCTGTGCTTTTGGGTTCTGAGCCTTGTTTCCAAATCGACTCGTTTTTCTCCTCTTGGCAGGCTCTTCAATAAGCACACTTGAATTAAACCTCCAGAAATAAATAAACTTAATCCCAAATCCCCAGGGACTCTCTCCAAACCGTCAGAGATATCCTCGGGGGTGAAACTGTTCTGTGGGCTCCGGCCCCTTGCCCTGGCTTTGAAGGCATCGTGGAGGAAGGTTTCACTCAGCTCTGCTGCTTAATGGGCTCGTGGTTCCTCACTGGAACCAAACTCCCTCCCCAGGCCATTAAACCCGCTTCCTTGCCTAGGGAAATGGGGGGATTCAAGCAGAGCGCTGGGGCTCGAGGGGCAATTCCCACCAGTGCCCGGAGGCTGGTAAAATGTGGCATTTCCCCGCGCCCCTGCGGTGGAAGGAAAGGATGTGTCCACGTTGCCACCTGGTGCCAGAGACACGCACGCGCTGGGGGATTCGGAAGCGGGGCACCCAGGTTCCGTGATGCAAGTGGGACCCCCTCCCACCCAACGGCTGCCCGCTGTGGGCCTGGGGCCTGGCGGGGCTGAAAGGTCCAGTCTGCTGGACCCTCCATGGTGGGCCCGGGGTGCCCACGTGGCGAGTCCACCGTACCCAGTCGTTCCGTCACACAGGAGCCAGGTTAACCTCACACAGAGCGGAAGCTTGCCTGAGACGAGGAACTCTGCCTCACGACTGCAGCAGGAGATCCTGCCTGAGTTTCCAGCCTGCCCTACAAATTTGGATTTGCCAGCCCCCATCGTGAGCCAATTCCTTGAAATAAGTCTCTTTCTGTGCAGGTGTGTGCACACACTCACTGTGTTTCTCTGGTAGAAGCCTGCCGAGACAGCCCATGTCCACGGAGTCCCGAGGGTGGGACCTCCCACTCGGCTAATAAATTGTGGCTAAACCCTCTCCAAAGGCTGGGCGGTGGCTCCTCCAGCCGTGCTGCCCCAGGCCTGGGAGACGCGGGCACCTCACAAACGTGGGCCCCCAGAGCTTCTTCCACAACGGCACAAACTCGCATAACGACCTTGTACGATAAAACGGAAAGGGCAACAGTGGGCATGCGGCTACTGGGTGCAGTTTTGCCATCTGAGGATGCGGGGGGTATACTCCCGGGCAGCAGGTGATGCCGGGGTTCAGCAGAGATGGGGTCCCAGCCCCGCCCCACTGTCAAGCACGCTGTCTTCCCCAGCCCACCGGCCAGGACCCCAGAACAAGACCCGGGAGCTCAAGGCACCCCAAAAAGCCTGGCGCAGAGGGAGCTGCTGTCCCCACCCCGACCCTGCTCCTGGGGCCGTGCTGGCTGCACCTCCGCCCACCGTTTCCCAGTGCATCTGGGCGGGAAGCCCCTTGGGAGCGAATGAAGCCCAAAGCCCCTCCAGGAGGCCTGGGCAGCCACCTGGACAGCTGCCCACAGGGACATTCCTGTGCTTCCCCTCAACAAGATAACTGCAGTGCTGGGCTCAGAGTTTTTGTTTTTGTTTGGTTTTGGGGTGTGTGTGTGATTAGCCGATTTATTTATTCTGTCCTCCGAGGCAGAGTTGAGGAAAACTCTCCCAGCCACCCCCAGGGCCCAGTGGCAGCGTCCACCTGCGCACGGCCTCCCGCAGACCCCGAGGGCAGCTCCCACCCAGCACAGGCAGCCTCCTGGCTCAAGCAGGACGCTGCCGCGTCTGCCCACCAAGAAGAGCAAAGCGTGTTTCATTCTTGTTTTAAATTGTTTTCCGCTGGTGCCCTCCCTCCCACCCCTACTCCAGGGGCCGTGCCCGGCAACCCGGGGCAGGAATCCCATTGCGCAGCACAGCTAAGCCCGGGGCTCACCTGGCTCAGGTGTCTGCCCAGGTAGGGCTGACCCAGACCTGACCTGGGCTCCACATTACCCCTGGAGATAAAGCGAGCCCCTTTTTAAGATAAAAGTTTACATTCTCTTCCCCATTCCGAATGTAAAATGTGCTTATTTTACAAAACTTGGAAAAGCAAGATAGAGAAGGAGGTGCCATCCCAAAGCTCCCCACCCCCATCACCCAGAACGGACCCCAGCGGCAGCTTGGTGTAGTTTCTGTGTTTATTCTGTTTACAATTATTTCCACTTAATAGAGTCTCCATATTTTTATAGCTCATAGTAAACACTGCCAAATGTTTTCCAAAAAGGTTATGCTAATTTATACTGTTCTCTGCAGTGTGTGGGGAAGGCTACTCCCCACCCCAACGCCAGTCCCTGATCATGTACATAACACCCTTTTCCTACTTCACAAGCCGTGTTTCAACACTCTTATCACTTAACCAACCCGACCCAGGATGTGTGGCTTCTTGTTTCTGAACAAACAAATCTGATGTCTGAATTTGAAAATGAGAGGTTTCTGGGACAATTCAGCCTCTGAAATGCAGAATCATTCGAACACAAAGGACTCTGCAGGCGTTTGAGCCCCACCCAGTGTCACGGATGGCCCAGGGGGAGGGCGGAATGGTGGTGTTTGATGAAATCCAGGCAGGGTGGCAGGGGGCCCGGTGCCCCTCCCACGGGGAATGGGGGGCTTGCCCAGAGTCACCCAGCCAGAGGGGGTGGCAGAGCCGGGGACCCACCCCACCCTGCCCAGCACCCGACCCCACATTGTCTCCACGCCCTCCAACTGGTCCCATGCACCTCTGGCTCACCTGTCAGACACAGTCAGGTCACCTAGACCCCGCCCCGCGCTCTGCCAAAATCGCAGGCTCCCTGGGGCCTCTCCCCGGAGCCCGCATCATGCTGGCCCCACATGCGAGGTACACAGGCAGCCCTGCTGGGGTGGGGGCTAATCAATGAACGGATGACTCAGGAGGTGAAAGGAACCTCTAAATGATGGGGCGGGCGGCGCACAGGAGAACAGAGGTGACCAGGGAGCACAGACCAGGTCTGCTGTGCCCAGAGGCCTGATGCATCCCACCCCCAGCACATCAGCTGCAGGGTCTGCCGGGATGCCCTGAATAGAAAGGATCCCCTGGGCAGAGAGGACCCCCATGGGT